>JAHBCN010000450.1:0-184700 GCA_019359885.1 Listronotus oregonensis | reverse complement strand
AAAACTAAATCACCGTCCGCTAAAAAGGGAAGTTCCCTTTTTCTGTAGATGGACACCTTAACTCCTTTTTCCAAGAGGTTCCACTGCTGAGGCGGGATCCGAGAAGTTCCGCTTTTGTTTTCGGAGGTCCAAGTCACGAACAAGGTCATTCAAGTCACCTTGAGTGATTAAATGAGGTGTATCGGGCAAATCAATGGAACTAGGATGAGCTTGGTCCGGCTTCTGGCGAAGTACTTGAGAGTCTGATTCCGAATCAAGCTGTAACTCCAGGTGGTTGGGGAATGGTAATGAATTGTCATGGGGTACTGGTCGCATTGCAGACGGAACATTGATACTGAATGCTACGCTTAGTTTTGCTAGTAATTCCTTGATTTCGTCATGCAAAAAACAAATCATCTACGTGATTACGAGGTTCCCCTCCAAACCATTGGAACTGCAAAATGGCATAGATTTATGCGTACCTTTAGCCATCCCGTAATGTTCTCGAACACGAACTGCAACACCTTTTGGGGCCCAGGACTTATCTTGATCGCCAACTTTACATCCAAAGTACAGTTCATAAGCCTTTTTACTAGTGAAGTATCGGTTTTGGTACGCCTTCGCGGTAACTTCGCCACAAATATAACAGAATTTATCAGCTTTATTAACACAAATTCGCGTCGACATTTTTCTTACATGTAGATCTATCTAATCGAAAAATCAACAGATGTTTACTAAATGATTATAAAATAACGACAAAGGGATATTTCAAGCATAGATCCACCTACCTGTCCATAATAATGGGTCGCCCATTTATTACCCCCTCATAGACCCTTCCGAGAAATCTGAGGCAATAAAAACATTTGAGGGTTAGTTGTATATTAGTATAAGTCCAAATATTACAAATCACACGATTTTTTTATAGGGAGGATTTTTCTGTTAACATGTAATCTACGTAAAATTTTTATACTTCTGAATTCGGAAATGACGAAGTTCCACACAAACTTTTACCCTCCTCTCACTTCCGTTGAATCCTTTAAAAGGATGGAAGTTTCCTAATTTTTTTCTCAGCTAAAGTCTTCTATTTTTCTGGATAATCAGAATACTAATACCAACTGCCATATTTACAACTTCAAAAATGACAATATTTCTATACAAATAACTTTCATCCCCATTTTAATCTTCCCAACGGATGTAATTTAAAAAATATTAAAACAGATTTTTTTTAATTATAATCAAAAGCCTAAATACTAATTTTCATACTTTCATATCCAGAATTGATTATGTTTAAGAGCCCATGCGCGCCGCGAAAATTTAATTTAATTTGAGGTTCGGGGCATAATGTTTTTTTAAAAAACGGTATAAGTTATCGATAATTTTCAAAAACTATATAAAAGCCAACACTTAAATCTAGGCTTCTGCTGTAATAATTTTTAAATTTGGATTTAGTTTATAATATTTCCTTAATGAAAGTCACCCTAAAATCCGTTATGTTTAGATACTATTTTCTCTTAACCCGACTCATATTTCAAAAATCCGTTACAGCAGAGGCATATATTATTTCCTTACTTCTAAAATGGTGTATAATTTATGTCATTTAAGTGAAAAACAGTTACCGAAAAACGTTATCTCTTGTAGGCTTGCAATCGGAAACAACATCGCATCGATACACCGAATTTGGAAGAACCTAAATAAAAAATAATATTTTTAATGCGACTATACGAAAATGGTGGTAGTGGGAGTTTGTTAGTCTGCGCCCACCGTCTCCGCCCTTCCTCTCCTTTCGCCCGACCTCTAAGGTGTAGCGTAAATGCACTCTTAATACAAATTTTTACCCCTCATTCTTCCCTTTTAGGGGATAAGATTCCTAAACATATTTGTACGTCTTTTTAAAGCACTATCTTAAACTTACTGGAAATTGTAATTAACAAAATTTACAACAATTAAAGTATATTGACAAAAAATTCTCTTTTGTATCGTTCTGCACCATAAAACACCCATCTCGCTAAAAAACACTTTATCCCTAATTAACCGGGTCAAGATCCAAAGTTACTTCGTTAAAAAAGTGCCTCTTCTGGCTCCCCTGTTTCATAAACTTAAACGCCAAACACACTCTATTAAATCACTATTTTCCCTAGGCTTGTTTATATTTAGGCCAAAAGTTCGGTTAAAACCACGAAGCAAATTTGCTAAAGAAACCGCTTCTGTTTTTGGCAAAGAGCCTTAAGGGGGTATGTTCATGGGCTCAAAAATTTATCTAAACATAGAGTAGGGTCTTGTAAAATTTTCGAAAGCTTTACAAAGAAAGTTAATGTATTGAATAAAGGGTAGTAAGGTGTTTTTTTAAATTTGTTTTGTTGGCCATTACAACATGAGAAAAAGTGTCAAAGTATTTTTTACAATGAAAAAATGGAAAAACTAAATATCGTACAGTAAAAATATCTTTTTAGCAGATGTAGCGACAATATAAGCTCATGAATGTACAACAAAAGTGTACGGGTGTACAGTTTTCGTATCTTTTTATATACTAGATCCTTTATTATAAAACATAGAAAGATGCGGTTTGCGGCTAACTGTCCTATTTTTTGCGAACCTTTCAATGCTAAACAGGACGAAATTGAAAAACTGTATTCTCTACTCGTCCTTGTATTTCGAATTTTTGATAACTTATAGAAAAGGAAAATACGAATTCTAATGGATTTTTTTTCGTAAAATTCAGTGGCGTACTTAGTTTTTTACCCAGAGCTATGAATTTTGAGATATTGAGAACCCAATTAATATTTAAAAAGCATAAATTCAAACCCTACGAAGTTCAGTCCAACATCTGCACCCCGATGACAAAGAACGTAGGATAGATTTCTGCAACTGGTACCTACAAATGATGCAGGACCATAGACATTCTGAAAGGATGGTGGTATGGTCGGACAAGGCTTATATTATTACCAGCGAAGGAATTCTGAACCTAAATAATTCGAGAGACTGGTCTCAAGAAAAGCAGCATGTAATTTATCCGCAAGAACGCCAAGGTCACTTTGGATTTAGCGTATCATGTTTTATTTTTTAACACTAAAATTAAATATTTCATTTACAAAGAGACTTTAACAGCAAATAGGTATCTAGGTATAATCCAAAATGCCTTGATGGAAATATTAGAAGATGTTCCTCTCGCCCATGTAAATAATATATATTACCAGCAAGACGGAGCACCGAGTCATAACTCGAAGAGTAAGGGAATATTTAGAGGCCGTTTTCCCCAATAAATGGATTGGTACCAATGGACCTGTCAGGTGGCCACTAAGGTCACCTGACCTTTCTGTATTAGATTTCTTTTTGTGGGGGTATATATAAAAATCAGTACCAAAACATCGACCTACTTCGAGAAACTACCCACCAGACATTTAGTGCAGGTACACATGAGCTGAAAAGTAATCGGGACGCAAAGATTAATTTCAATCTCGATAGGCAGAAATACGTTGGAAGTAATGGGGCAATGCACATGAGATAGCAATAGCTATCAGATAGTCTCGGCCTATCCGTTAGCTATCCTGATGGGTATCGCGGTCGACGCAGGTTTCTGCCCCTATCTAGCGTCAATTCTATCTATATGTATTTGTATATGTATATGTATATGTATATGTATATGTATATGTATATGTATATGTATATGTATATGTATATGTATATGTATATGTATATGTATATGTATATGTATATGTATATGTATATGTATATGTATATGTATATGTATATGTATATGTATATGTATATATATATATATATATGTATATGTATATGTATTTGTATTTTGTATATGTATATGTATATGTATATGTATTTATATATATGGCTGAAAGACTTGACTATGTATCTATATGTTTTTGGAGTTGTTCAATTCAAATTCGGTGTCATTTTAACCCCATAAGGTCAGAGTCAAGAACATGTTAAGGGAAAATCTTTAAAATGAATCGCAACCAAATTTAAATAGTGTTTATTTATGTATTTGAGGACGCTGAATACGAATCCGTGGTCAGTCACATCAAATTTGGTTGCGATTTGACCTTAAAATCCCCTTAACGCTGACCTGATGGGGCTAAACTAATTTGTATTTATCGACCTTAAAAACATAAAGATACCATGGTCAAGTATTTCAGACATATCATTCTTTTTAGTAGGGCATTTTAAGGTCAAATCGCAACCAAATTGGATGGGGACAAACTGACAACGGATTCGTATTCAGCGACCTGAAGTATATAAGTATACACTGTTTAAATTTGGTTGCAAGTAATTTTGCAGATTTGACCTTGAAATGCCTTTGGCCCTGAACTGATGGGGTCAAACTGATCTTACATATAATATACATTTTTTGTTTTTCTTCCTGCCTCCTGCCCCAAAATCTTGCAATTTTTTCACGGCTATGTAAGAAAATATTTAAAATTTGTTTGGAGATTTGGATTCAGGAGGGTCAAAATAAAAACAGTTTAAAAATCTGAAAAATAATAAGAACATAAATTTAAGAGCCGAAGATTCGTTTTTATATTATTTTAAAGAGAAAAAACGACGAGAACAAGAATATAATGAACAAAATAAAGAAATATGCCGAAATCGGCAAACCGCCCCTTTATTAGATTCCGGTAAATTTCAACCTCCGTTATCGTTGGGTTTATGCTAAAATGATACATATCCAATTTTGTAAAGAAAAAAATAACTTTCAACAAAATTAAAAAAAAAAAATCGCAAAAATAGACTTTCGATATATTTTTTTAATTACTAAGCTAGATCGCTATTCACTTTAAATTCGGTTAGACCGGGTCAAAAAACTTCTATTTTGGACCAGATCGCATTATAATGAAAAAAAAATTAAAAGGTTAGGTTTAATTAAAAAAAAAAAAAACCGTCAATAACTTAAAAATTTGTTTGCAATTTAAAGTTTGCAAAAACATGTTTTTGGATTTTCAGACAAAATTAGAAAATGAAAGAAATACTTTTTTTATTTACATTAAACTATACATTTTTAGGTACAGGGTGTCCCAAATTCAAGACTCATCATTCCTCTCTCGGAAACTTGAAGAGATACGAGGTCGGTTTCGAAAAGGCAAAGTTCGCAATTTGATGCTAATCAAAATGTCTCCTTAAAAGTTTAACCATTTCGAATACTTCCGAACACTTTTGAAAAGACCGAATATTCACAATTTCGTTTTTATTTTTTTATTACTCTACTTGATTGGATGTAACAAAATAAATTTTACATCCCTTATGCTACTTTTTCTGTTCTACAAGACAGTTTTATTAGATTTACACAACGACGTTTCGTCTCTGCACTGCCATCATCAACTTTGTTTTTTTAAATACGGCCCTGGATTTTTTTTACGGATTTTTCGAGTTCTAAGGTTTTAAAAATAAGGATGTATCTTCTAGCTTCTAAAATTAGTAACAAAAAATCTAGGACCGTATTTACAAAAGAAACAAAGTTAATGATGGCAGCTCAAAGACGAAACGTCGGTGTATAAATCTATTAACACTGTTTTGTAGAACAGAAAAAGTAGCAGTAAGAATATGAAATTTATTTTGTTATATCTAGTCAAATAAAATCATAAAAAAATAAAAATAATCATAAAATCGCGAATATCCGTTTTTTTTTACAAAAGTCTTCAGAACTATTTAAAAATATTAAACTTTTAAGGTGGCAATTTGATCTGCATCAAATTGCGCAACTTTGCCTTCTCGAAACCGACCTCGTATCTCTTCAAGTTTCCGAGAAACCAGTGATGAGGTTCAAATTTGGGGCACCCTGTACATGATTTATATTTATAGATGGGTTTTATAATTTAATAATTTTCTATATATACATTTATCTTGCCAAGTCACTTGTCCAATTTCACTTTCAAAATAGTTTGCATATCTATTTCTTATTGAATTTACAACATAAAACAATTGTTATAGGTATAAAAAAATTAGGATTGAAATGACGCGGCGTCCTTATCTCATAATTATGGACAATTATATATTTTTAAAAAGCTGTTAAAAAGGCAAATGAGATAAGAAAATAATAAACAGGGTTTTCCATTAAGAAATAACTAAAATTGGTCAATATCTTAAAACTTATAGCTTTGGGTAAAAAACTAAGTACGCCACTAGTTGGTAAAAAAAATCCATTAGAATCCGTATTTACGTTTTCTATAAGTTATCAAATAATCAAAATACAGGGACGAGTAAAAAAATACAGATTTTCCATTTCGTTCTGTATTTTAGAAACTAAGAGGGGCTATGAAAATTTTGTTTACAGCATTAAAAGTTTCAGAAAAAAATAGTAAGTAAGTAAGTAAGACAGTAAGCAGCAAACCGCATCTTTCTATCTTTTATAATAAGCGATCTGGTATAGATAAACATACGAAAATCTCAGAAACTGCTAATAGTATAACTTTCGGGAAAAATTTTTTTAGATAAAAGCGATCAAGAAAAATTGCTGGAAATTATTTTCAAGTCTGTGGGATGGCCGCTAGGGGGCGTAAGGGTAACGTCAAAACATAAAAATATACATTTCTTAAAAAAATATCAAATAAAGTGTGTCAATAAGTGGTTCTATTTTAATCTTTAATGTTTCCTCAACAAAGAAGCTTCGGGTGTAATTTTGTCAGTTTTAAAATAAAGTGGTGGGGGAAGATTAAAGTTTAATTCATAAAAGTGCTAATAACTTCGGTTTGCTTTAACCGAATTTAGTGTACTTGGTCTCGTTGAGAAGAGCATTTTAAGCATTATTTTCAGGTCTATAAACTATTGCTACACTCATCTCACAAACGTCGCTAGAGGGCGTCAAGGTAACTAACTTATTTTACGAAATTTTTTGAAAAATTTAAATACAATGATATATAACTTTTTACATATTTAAAAACAAAAGGATGCTGAAATGTCAAAAATTAAACAATTTTTATTTCAAAATATTACTTTTAGTTTGTTGCTATTGTGTTTTTTAAAAATGCCTTTGTTACTTAAAGAAGCAGTTGATATTATTGCTATTTATTTTAAGTGTCTACAAAATGCGACAAGCTGCAAGGCTGTATGCATTGAGATAACCTCAGACTCGCCGGTACGGCAGCCCGCAGCAGAATGTTCACTTGTTTAGCAAATTGCTTTCGTACCACGGGAAGTGTTCTTCGCCCCTTACATTTCAGACGCCGTAGAACTAAGGAAAATGTCATCAACGTTTTAGCTTATGTAGAGTTTAATCCTCATGCAACAAAGGCAAAAGAATACAAATTTTGAAATAAAAATTGTTGGCTTTTTGATATTTCAGCATCCTTTTGTTTTCAAAGCTAACTTGATAAGGACCACGCTCGATGAATTATTACATTTATAGGTTGGTAATTATCTAATGTTGTTTAATATCGTTATATGGGTTCAAATTAGTAATAATCATACCGTATGTCATTAGAAAACATTGTGTCGTTAAATGCATTACGTCTCAGTCGTATTTATATTTTTGCTAATATATTCGGTTTAAAAAGAGATATTAAATTGCGGTTTTCGCCGTTTTGTTGGGATTTTTTTCTCCTTATAAATATGTAAAAAGGTATATATCATTGTATTTAAATTTTTCAAAAATTTCGTAAAATAAGTTAGTTTTTACCTTGACGCCATCTAGCGGCGTTTGTGAGATAAGTGTGGCAATAGTTTATACACCTGAAAATAATGCTTAAAATGCTCTTCTAAACGAGACCAAGTTCACTAAATTCGGTTTAAGCAAACCGGAGTTATTAGCACTTTTCTAAATTAAATTTTAACCTTTCCCCACCACTTTATTTTAGGACTGACAAAAACTACACCTGAAGCTTTTTTGTTAAGAAAACATTACGGATTAAAATAGTACCATTTATTGATACACTTTATTTGATATTTTTTTGAGAAATGTATATTTTTATGTTTTGACGTTACCCTTACGCCCCCTAGCGGCCATCCCACAGACTTAAAAATTATTTTCAGCAATTTCTCTTCTTCGCTTTTATAAAAAAAAAATTTCCCGACTACCTCTCCTAGTGGAACACCCGGTACACCTTTAATAAGAATAGAAAATATATGTGTTGTTGAGTTGAAACCTGGGTTGTATAAGACTACGCCAATCTACATGAAGGACATCCAGAAAGTGGATCAACACCAGAAATCCTAGCACAAAATTAATAAAAAGAGATTTAGTAAAAGCTCCAGGGATTTTATTGGACACTGTGCACAGATTTGGTATTTAAGAAAGCTGTGTGCACAAAGCTGCTGCATTTGCTAAGAATGGAACAAAAGGAAAGTTGGAAAGCACTTAACGAACTTCGAGGAAAAAACCATAGAACTGATAAACAAATCTCTTTAGCTCCCAATGAATTCAACCATATAGCGACAAATCTTGCAAAAATTTTTATTTCTTTAACCAACCTGCTAGATTACTTAAAAATGCAGTCGGATACGATGATATATCGGCTGGGACTTATTAGCACCTACCTTGGATGCTATGGCCAGTACTCTTAACTTATTCTTTTCAAAAGGAATTTTTCCTGAATAATTGAAGACCTTAGTGGTGATTTCTATCCACAAAGATGGCGACTTAGGGTACCCTACCTTCTAATTTTAGGCCAATATCAAAGATGCCCACTCTGGCAAAAGTAGTTGAAAAATTAATGATCAAACGGGTGAAAAAAATAACATGTTGAATGTTTCCCAATTTGCTTGCCAACATAGTAGTGATACAAGTAATGCTTATTCGAATGCGACTTTCTCAACGACATTTGGAGCGTTCTATAAATAATAAAAGGAATTTTGTGCGTCTTCTCTGCATTATGAATAAGACTTTGGTCTACCATCATGATTTAAAATCAAAACAAGAGGCTAAGGAATGGTGTAACGACAGTCTTTTGGTTTTAGAGCATGTTTCTATGATATAAAAGAAAATTTGTGCATACCTTTTAGGTAGTAAATCAATACCCTTAAATTAATATTAAAACCTTTTATATTCTTTGGATGTAAAAATCCGTAAGAAAATATCTGGTTTACAGAAGAAAAAAATATTTTCCATTAAAAAACCTACATTCTTTCACCTACTAGCTACATCTCAATTTTTTAAAGATAAAAAGTTAAGGTACGGATTAGGTAGAGTTTTTATAAATATAATAATAAATCTTTTAATAAATTATTCCGTTTAAAACAGGTGCTTATTTTTTGCTGTATATTTAATTTTTTTCATTTTCTGCCAACATAATTTTTAATGCAGTTTATTACATACTTTTTACTAATATTAAGGTGTGGTCCCTTGCTTTGGTAATAAAAGTTTTCTTTTATGGTTAGACCTCTGGGATAACAAGATATATACATTTTTACTACAATTTAATAATAATAACATTTTTAAGACCAAAAACTAGACAAGCTTTTGTTACAAAGTTAGGTAAGAGAGGTTAAAGAAAACCAGCTATAATAGTATTAAATTGCGCTGGGAAATTTTACGCCAGTTCATCCACTTATTGTTCTCACTTTCCACAGAGAAGGTATTTACGCTATAGTTAAAATTTACCAACCAACGTAGTGAAGACAAAAGTTAATTAAATTTTATTAATTAAAATGTCATTTGGTAGCATAAATTTATATTATGGGCTCTTACAATTTTAGTTGCAATTATCATGTTTAGGTAGTGAAACTGCTCTTTATTCATTAAATACATACGAAAATGTTCGCTGTCGTTTTTTTCAAGTAAGTTTTGCGACAGCGAACATGACTGTGTTTTGGAGGCATTAGGCTGAACAAGAATTTGGCGCCCCAATCCATGATTAGTTAAAGGTCTTTTGAAAGAGATATCTATATGCTTGTTTTTAAAATCAGGATTTTGGTTGGCTTGAGAAACTGAATATTAGAGTGGTGGAAAAGTGATAAAGAAGAGAGTGGGTGCCAGTACTAAACGTCATTAATTTGGTAGAAGCTGAAAGAAAGAACATTTACAATAACTTATAAACGTCGGTTAGGGAAAAAACTGGAAAGCCAAAAACAAAGCTTAGGTGGAAGACCCTAGGAAGGGAGTTTGTTAAGGAGCCCATCATGCCAGATCTGATCAAAAGCTTTGAATATACCAAGAGCAACGATCTAGGAAGAAACTCAGTTGTGTAAGACCAAGGAAAGAAGATTAGCTGTGGCTCTTCTATGACGAAATCCATACTGTCTGCCATATAAAATTTTGTCTTTTTCCATATACTTAAAAATTCGGGAATTAATGAATTTTTCCATTACCTTACAAGCAACTGAAAGAAGAGATATAGAACTATAGTTAGAGGGGACAGTTTGGCATCCTTTTGTGGGAAAAATTGTGTTTTTGCAGAGGGTTCCTTTATGAATAATTTTTGCTGCAGACCACTGCGTGCGGTCATGTTTTGACCATGCATTTTTGACAACCCCCGACCCCGACGTTTCACTTTCTTCCGTATGTGTTTTTTTTTTTTTTTTGATTCTTTAACTCTAATTTTGAGTTGTGTTTTTGTTTCCCTAATGTATACTTAACCACATGCACCGGGAATTTGGTAAACACAGTCTTTATTTAAAATATTGTTGTCTAGTCTTGTCTTAGTAAGAATACTTTCAGAGTAATTTGAGATTTAAATGCTGTAATGTGTAGTTTCTGTATTATACGGAATTGTTAAGTCTTGTTAAGTCTTGTAAAGTTGAAGTTTGTTGTCGTGTTTAGCAAAGCTAGTATTGACATTCCAAATATCAGGCAGTCGTTGTTAAACCCTAAAAAATGGGCGCAGCTTCAGTAAACCACAAATACTCTATTGACAGGGAGCGAAGTGTATGGTGGGGATAGCTGTATCGATTGCAGCGCTCGCTGGGTTCAAATTTTCGTTAAATCATGCTTGATTTAAATGTAAACAATTAGATAGAAATATTAAAAATGGTGCATAATAGTTTTTGTGTAGTTGAATGTAAGAATTCTGGCATAAATAGTAACTGAAAATTTTACACATCTGTCTGTATCTGAAAGTGAGGAGGGTGATAAACATCACTGCACATAGGCCTCAGTAGGCCCGTTGGGCTTCCTCCTAAAGGGGACCCCTCACGCCCATCCTACTAATATAAAGTAGGTGACAACGTCGCCAAGAGGAATCTCCTTAATGTCGGTCAAAGAAAGTCAATACTCGCCCAACATGGATCTTCTCTTGGACGAGAGTGCATGGCAGTTACAAAGGATGTGCTCCACTGTCTTGTCTTCCTGTTCACACCTCTACACAGAGGTGTGTCATGTATACCCATTTTAAAGAGGTGTTTTCGCAGTTGACAATGTCCAGTAAGCACGCGCGTGATTGGATAAAGGCTCTCCCTAGGCATTGTCAAGTAATGATGAGGTTCCTCTGTGAGGAAAAAAAACTTTACACATTTCCAACTGTTAGTTGATTATTAGAAAAAAGGAAAAAATGGATAAATGCACGCAGACAAAAAGTATTGAATTTAAATTTCCCGCTTAGCCGAACGACTTTCGGGTTTCGGGCTTAGCAGAACAACTTTCGAATTTAACGTAACAAGAAGAAAACTTATTTGTTTCTTGCCGTGTGCCGTTTGTTTCTATCTTTTGATAAAGTTATTTAAATGCTTTGCGAGTTTTAAAAAGAAAAAGGTTCTTTTTAATAGACTAAGTAATTAAGGAGTGTCAGCAGAACTGACTCTAGTGTCTGTGGAGTCTTCTGTAATTGTAAATAGATAAAATGGCTATAAAGCCTTTAAGTAAGTAAAGTATATATTTGTGTTGGGTGTATTGGATAAGCTCTAGAGTCGTAAGTTTGTCAGCTGATTTAATTATCCGGCCAATTGCCGATTTTTGTCGGAGCCCGCTAGTTTTTAAGTTATGACGCCGCACTGACATAATTTTAAAATTGCATAAACATTTCTAAAATTCCGCGGATTTTCACCTAAGATATTTAACCAGAAGTTATTCTGATATTTGTACTGTTATCCAACAGTCTTTTACAGTGCTAACCAGGTTTATATAGGTATATTTATTTACGAAAAATAAATACATATTATAAATAATATTACACCTCTCCCACGGCTGTCAAGCATAACTTTACGCAGCCGTCAGATGTCGTTTTCATCGCGCACCGTGCCAAGAAGTCGTAGCTTTAAAAGTAGTTTTAAGTTATTACTTAAAAATGTTTGAAGGTACATACTAACCAAAACTTTGTGTACCTATTAACAAATAATGACAATGGAACTCCACGATTTTAGTGGCATAGTTTTGGATAGTTCCAAAAAGAATGTAACTAAGCTAAAAACACCATTAAAATATAGCAAAAAATATAAAATTAAATTTAGACTATATACTAACTACATTTAATTTAATCATGGTGTATGCCCATCTAAGTATTGTCGGGTTCACGGAATGAATAACGATCAACCTTAGCTTCAGCGACATATCAATATCCGATAATAGCTGACGTTAAATATATCATTTGATCTGGATATATCATTTCGTTATTTCTTATATTCATAAAATCCAACTATAAAATCTTAAATGGGACATTTATTGACTGACGTGATATTTTATTATTTACGAGTATCATTGGCGTACCAAGGATATTTTTAAGACTTTAAGTATTTTCGTAATATAAATGAGATTAGGGAAATTAATTTATAAAAAATGTATAATATTTATTTTAGAGAAAACTTCTGTGGTAATAAACCTTCCTTTAAGACACCCATGGTACGTTAGTACTAGTGCATAAAGCCTTTTTGAACTGTGGTGAATAGATTGCAAAAATAGGTTTTGTTTGATAAATGTTTTTAATGGCAATCCCCAGTTTCTATTGCGGATTTTAAAAAAGGACATTTTTTAAAATCTGGTGAAATGATTTGGCTGCTTGACCGTAGCCACGATGATGAATAAATTCTTTTTAAACATTCTCAATAACTTCAGGAGCAATAAATTATATTTCTTTCTTTAAATTATCTGGCTTTTTAACGTACATTTACCTTTTTAAGTACCCCTAACAAACGTAATTTAGGGGTGTTAAATCTCCATCTATTGACATGGCGGTTACAGGAAAAAAAGTCTTGTCAGAAAAAAATAAGTTCTTTATGGAATTATTAGCACCTCCACTATACAATATAACAGTGGCGGCTCGTGAGATTTATTATTGGGGGGCACAAAAAATATAATAGAAAAAAGTGTGATGATATTACCTTATTTAAATGTAAAGTCCATTCTTCTGTCCTTTTTATTAGAAAACGAATCAGTCACGTTATTATCAAAGTCAGGTATAGATTGTATAATTTTTTTTTCAATTGATAAAACAGCTAGGGCATTAAGCCTGTCTTGCAGCATCATATTTCTCAAAAAAGTTTTTATGCGATTTAATGTTGAAAAACATCTTTCGCATTCACTTGTTGACATTGGTGTTGTACAAATAATATCTGCGAGTTTGTAAGTTTCTGAAAACGCAGTTTTAAGATTATTGTCGGATAAGAACATTAAAAGGGGCAAAACTCCTTGAATCCTGCACATATCGTCCCTGTCGTAAATGGCTGTTAGTTCAGTTTTTAATTTACCACTGTCAAGCATGGGATAAGATTTCACTGTTAAATCAAAATGTTCTTGGGGAAAGGCACCTCTGTAACTTTCAAAATTTTTAGAAAAAAATAGTTTCGCTGCACTTAAATGGTCTTTAAAATCAAATCTGTCTCTAATTTGAGTTAAAATATTGTCACACACTTCCTTCGAAATAACATGTCGCGATTCACCAGCAGACGCGTGCTTCTGTCTTTTTCTGGCAGGTTCTTCTTCCTCTTCAGGTTCTAGGTGATCAGTATTTGATCTAATGCGGATAATTTGTTTCTCAAACTGTTCAATTGCATTTTGAATTTGTACGCTGTCAATACCTCTGGTTTGTGCTTCATTAAAAATATTTCAACATGGGGCATAATGAAATGAAAGAATTTTAACCAGTAAAGAAACTCTGCACTATTTAGATGATTTAAAAGTCCGTTTGCTTCACCAAGTGTTGTGGAATCCGTACTATCATTATCTAAAATTTGTTCCAAGCACTCCTTGAAAGAATTTTTATATTCAAATAAAGTATTAACAGTCCTACTTTTAAAATTCCAGCGTGTAGGTGCAGCACGTGGTAATCTTCGTTTAACTACCTCATCAAGCACTGCTGTGCGTTTTGCTGATCTTGAAAAGAAGCTTGAAAATGATTGCAAATTGGCAAAGAATATTTTAACTTTTTTATGACATTGTGCTGCCTTCTCCATTAATAAGTTAAATTGATGGGCATAGCAATGAATAAAATGAGCATTTGGAAATGACTTTTAAGGATCGCTTGAACGCCATTGTTTTTACCGCTCATCACTGCAGCGCCGTCGTAACTTTGAGCTATCAGTTTTGATTTTTCTGAAGGGGAACTTAGAATGACATCAAGTTCAGCCAAAAGCGTTTTTGACAAATCGTCAACCGAGTAGCCAGCCGGTTTAATAAAAGCCCAAAAACGTTCATATACTTGTCCATCAATGACATATCGAATTATAATAACCATTTCCTTGAAGGTGTTAGACAATGTAATGGTTTCAATAACACTAGAATCTTGGACTTCCATTGTCTTTATTTGTTAATTGTTACACAACGTTTCGGTTAGTGATGTATCTCCAACCGTTTTCAGCGATAACTAAAAACTATTCCTAAAAGCTACGACTTATATACTATCCCTTGTTCACCGAAGCTTGACCGACTTTTCACGGTTCAGCAACGGCTGCCAGATATTCGGAAATATCGATGCTAGGCTTGCTAAATACATTTTTGTTGTTTAAAATTATTACAGCTTCTTTGAATTTTCTTTTCTTCCAGTGGGTTTCTTTATAAATAGTTTTTGCTTCCGACCATTGTATGCGGTGTTGTTTTGACCAAGCGTGTTCGGCAATCCCTGACTTCGACGTTTCACCTCGTTCCGTATGTTTTTGTGTTCTTTAACTCTAACTTCAAGTGGTCTCTTTGTTTCCCGATGTATACCTCACCACATTCAGGGAATTTGGTAGATACAGTCCTTATTTGAAACATTGTTGTCTGGTCTCGTCTTAGTTAGAATACTTCTTAGAGTAGTTTGGGATTTAAACGCCGTTTTAATATTATACTTATTCGCGATTCTGCGAATCTTTTCCGAAGTTCCTTTAATATATGGAATTATCATAAATATTTGGTCAGTCTGGTCTTGGTTTAAATTAGAGTTTCTTGTCTTATTTTGATATTTTTCGATTATTTCCTTTATTATATGGACAGGTAATGACGAAGAACTTGAAGGTTTCTTAAAACATCTTAATTGGCTCCGACCTTGTATTAAATTCACAATGGAAAAGGAGCAAAACTCGGCCCTACCTTTCCTCGACGTTCTAGTCAAACGAAATAATGGTCATATTCAAACCTCGGTATTTCAGAAAGCCTACCCACACTGGACAATATTTACACCAGAATTCTAACCACTCTAACGAAACCAAACAGGGGGTTATACGTACTTTATATAATCGTGCAGTGACCTTATGTAACAGTAGGGAATCACTGCAAGAGGAAATAGATAACATAACTAGGGATCTTAAGCAGAACGGATACAGTGAGAGGCTAATAAAGGAAATAATCGAAAAATATCAAAATAAGACAAGAAACTCTAATTTAAACCAAGACCAGACTGACCAAATATTTATGACAATTCCATATATTAAAGGAACTTCGGAAAAGATTCGCAGAATCGCGAATAAGTATAATATTAAAACGGCGTTTAAATCCCAAACTACTCTAAGAAGTATTCTAACTAAGACGAGACCAGACAACAATGTTTCAAATAAGGACTGTATCTACCAAATTCCCTGTGAATGTGGTGAGGTATACATCGGGGAAACAAAGAGACCACTTGAAGTTAGAGTTAAAGAACACAAAAAACATACGGAACGAGGTGAAACGTCGCAGTCAGGGATTGCCGAACACGCTTGGTCAAAACAACACCGCATACAATGGTCGGAAGCAAAAACTATTTATAAAGAAGCCCACTGGAAGAAAATTCAAAGAAGCTGTAATAATTTTAAACAACAAAAATGTATTTAGCAAGCCTAGCATCGATATTTCGAATATCTGGCAGCCGTTGCTGAACCGTGAAAAGTCGGTCAAGCTTCGGTGAACAAGGGATAGTATATAAGTCGTAGCTTTTAGGAATAGTTTTTAGTTATCACTTGAAAACGGTTGGAGATACATCACTAACCGAAACGTTGTGTAACAATTAACAAATAAAGACAATGGAAGTCCAAGATTCTAGTGTTATAATAACCATTTGTTGCTGATTAGATGCATCAGTTGTTTCGTCAGCTTCTAAAGCCACAAAGTTTGCAAATTTTATTTCTTTTAATAATCCGATTCGATAAATCTCAAGCATAGCGTCCAACAACTCATTTTGTATGGTTTTTGAAGTACCTTTAAAAACTTTCGATTCTTTTATATGTATACCAAGGATGGAATCTAATTCAGCAGCAAAGTTTATTAACCCCACATAAATACCTGGATTATTCGAAGATTGTTTCTCGTCATGTCCTCTAAGCGCTAATTCAAATGCACCACAAAACTTTATACACATAATCAGTCTTTGCAAAATATGTCTATTTTTTTGTACCTGTTCATTTTGCTTCAATTTTTCCCGCACGTATGCACTGTCTAATTGTTCTCGTATGTTTGTTTTCCCCAAAACACTAAAGTCCATGTATGATTTAAGATGGGAAACCGAATTTTCGTGTTTTTTTGCTCTGTCTGCTATATGTTTTAAATCATCCACACTGTTTCGAGTCCAAGCTGTAATTTCGTTTCTAAACAATATACACACAAAACAAAACAATTTATTTGTGACCGGACAACCACAAATCCACTTATATTTATCGTAAATATTTTTGTTGAACACTCTATTATATGTTCTAGTTTTACTTGAACTTGAATACTTTATATCTAAATCAGGAGTAGATCGACCAATCTGTTTAACTAAAACTTTCTGTTCAAACGTCAAGGGACCGTTCTCTAAGAGGTAGCGAACCGAATTTATTTCGGATTCCATTATCAGAAATACTTAAACATTCACCAATAATTAAACTTCATAAAATTTATTCGTGATATCGTTTTTCTTAACGCAAAAATAAAACTCCGTACCGTCTACTTAAAAGGTTTATTCAAGACTACTTTAACTAATAAAAATACCCAAACATAGAACCCGCCAAACATAAACATTGCACGGCGGCAAGAAAACAGGTTACAGATTAGAAAAGAATTTAGCTTTCATATGAACAGTAAATAAAAATTATAATAACTCAACAA
Organism: Listronotus oregonensis; assembly: GCA_019359885.1. Taxonomy (NCBI): domain Eukaryota; kingdom Metazoa; phylum Arthropoda; class Insecta; order Coleoptera; family Curculionidae; genus Listronotus; species Listronotus oregonensis. Next base: position 167,377 of record JAHBCN010000450.1, on the reverse strand, counting down.
AATTATTATCATGCATTTCCGCGCGCAAACCACAACTGTTGGACTAGTTGGAGACACGCAAATTTGTGCCCATCATTCGGCTAAAAATTGCTAACGCCGAGGATGTGCGATCCTTCGCGATTATGGGCTCGAAAGAGCAAAATTCGAGTGTTCCCCGGAAATTAGTTTTGAGTGCGTTAATGCTCGATCCTCGCAGGTGTCGTGTAGGAAGTAACTTTTGAGTATACTTCATGGCAATAGACATAAACTCGAATGAAAATAAATATTACAAAAAATATTAGATTTAGAATTAAATAATATTTGAAAGAGCGTGGGCAGTGAAGAGGGTGGGCACGTTCCCCTGTGCCCCTTAAGACCGGCCGCCACTGCAATATAACCACTTTATTTTGGCTACGCATCCTATTTCCAAATCCAATCATGGTAAGAATTTCAATAATTTCTCGTTCTGTTAATTTAAAGATTTTTCAGAAAATAATACATTTTTTTCCTCGATGCACACTTTAATAGGCTGCTTTGGTTGGAATTGTTCAAAGAACTAACTTAAAGGACTAACTAACGAAGTTTAATTCAAATTTTTGACAGTTGAAAACAATCAAATAATTATTATCAAGATTACTGTCAGACAGCCAAAAATTGGAAAAGCGTTTTTCTTTTGTTTTTTGTTATTAAACTCATACGAGTAACTATTATTTACTACTTTACGAATTTACTGTATGTGTCTAATTTTTGACAGGTTTAATATTTTTGAAATTCCCACATACTTTGACAGATGTAATTTTTAAAACTTGTAAGATGTCCTTTGTGTCAAGAAAATTACGTTTATCAGATTTTACTGATGTCTTATTATCGTTAGATACTAATTTTTGTCAAAAATACGTTCTGTTTTAACCATAGGTCCCAGTTATCAGAAGACTTTTGACAGTTATGATCAAATAAAACTCCAACCCAAAAGGCATCATGTTTCCTAAAATTATTTAAAAACCGCATATCACCCTAAAAACCAAAAACAGATTTTAAAAAATCTACGAAAATTTAGAAGGAAAAAAAAGGTTTTATTTTTCTAAATTTTACAATCATTTCAAATATTTTTACACTTAATTTAAGGTTAAAAACTATATTATTTAATGTAATATTTAATTTTACAGAAAGTGTGATGCTAAACTTGTTATGCCAATTAAATGTTTTTAAATGTAAACGGCCAGAAATTAAACTATTTTTGGTTCCAACAAACTCTTAAAAATCAAATTCGTTTAAGATTAATGCAGGTTTTATGATGATTTTTTCAGATTTTTACGATTTTTTAATACACAACTGTCAAGTAGTCCTAGTCCGGTTAATCCAGAGATTCAAAGGTACATAAATTTACCTCAAGCTAAAGTGATTAAAATTGTTTAAAACATAATTAAAAATAACATTTCAAAATTCCCCATTGTTCCGGTTCGTGGAAAAAAATTGACTCGTGGTCAAAGGTAAAAAAAAATGGGTTTTTCGCGATTTTCTTTAAACCGGTAAGTTTTATCGTAAATTTACTTAAAACAAAAATTGTAAATCATAAAATTATCTATAACAAAAGTATTTATATTTTTTTCTTAAAAGTCACCGTTCCTGAGATATAACGAATCAAAAAGTTCTAAGCGTCCATTCTATGCATAACCATCTCTGTAGCTGTTATATAAGTAAAACTATTTTTCTATCGGTGATTGTAACTTACATTTAGAATATAAAATATACTCTATATTTATACGCTAGTGTAACCTTGAGGTAAGAAGACAACAAAAGGGGTAAAACAACAGTATTAAAAATGTTTGAAAAACAATATTTGGTTCAATGTGCTAAAGTTAAAAAAAAAATACTCCACAAGAACTTATTACCAACGGAATTTGCTTTCTTGTATGTACAGAGCTTTTAAAAAAACCACCTGCTTAGATAAGTATCGATATGCATGTGTTGTTAAAAAACGAAATAAAAAAAAGTGCAATTAGCTTGTCTTTCTTCAAACTTAATTGCTTATCAGCATCTTTTTCGGGTATATTACCAAGTTTAAGTATGGCTTGGTAATTAGCTAGACCCAAAAGATTAAGGTTGGAAGTTGGTCGATAATATATTAGAACCAATTCAGACTTCACTCTCACCTGCGCCGGAAAAACTGCTAAACACAATTTTTTGCAACTGTAAAAAGGGATGCAGTGCTAGATATGGTTGCAAAAAAGTTGTACTGTTTTGTTCCCTGACATGTACGAATTGTCAAGGCCGGTCGTGTTCTAATATTAAATCACCAACAGTAAAGGATTCGTTTGATATAGACGAACAGACATGCTATACATCGCTATTGACTCAATTCACTTACACCCAGGATTAAGAAGAAGGAGATTAAGAAGAAGAAAAGGAGGAAGAAGATAAAGATTAAGAAGAAGATCAAAAAGAAAAAGTAATTTTTAATTTCCAAAAAAAAAAAAATCCATCGCTTTTATCAATTCCCTTGCGAATATCTGTTACTATGCAATAGTTTTCAATTAAACAGAATTAAAAATAGACCGGTAGAATAGACATACTGGGAAAACCACGTACAATGACGCTTACAAGTTTTTGAATCGTTATACCTCAGAAACGGTGGCTTTTTAAATTTACGATAAAACTTACCGTTTTAAAGAAAATCGCGAAAAACCCATTTGTTGACCTTTGACCTCAAGTAATTTTTTTCCACGTACCGGAACGATGGGGAATTTTAAAATTTATTTTTAATTATGTTTTGAACAATTTTACTTACTTTCAGCTTGATGTAAATTTATGTACCTTCACTCTTATTTTTTGGTCTAATTTGACCGGACTATCCGCCAAATTAAGCTTCTTGTAATGATGATTACAATATCTTTTTTTTTTTTAATTATTATTAAATTATAAATAACTCTAATTTTATACGCCACTGATATTATGTACTTTTTGTCGGCATATTTAATGCTGTAGGCGCCAGTCGTATTTTTTTTTCTTGGGGTTGCGGATCAAGAAAGTATAAATGTGACATACATTATAAGTTATTTATATACAACAATTAATTAGGAATATTATTGTTTATTGTTTCCCCTTTAAAGAAAACAATTATTTTTAAATTTATATTTATATCGTTTGTATGTCAATAAACGCGGCAGAGGAATTGTTTTATCGCTTGAAGGAAAATTGTAATTATTTTTAGATTTTTGAATTTTTTTATAAAAGTTGTAATTATTTTGACCTAAAAAGTATTTCTGGCTTTTATGTTATTTTTATTGTCCTTTCTTTTATTTTGCAATTATTGTTATGTTACAAATATTCTAAAGAGCATTATGCTGTTGAAAATAATTTAGAATAGGCACTAAAAATCTTTTAGGGTATTTTTACAGTTTGAAACTTTTCTTAAGGATTTTTTACAGTTTATTTACAGCAATTTTTTTAACATGCAACTTTATTTAAAATGTGTACAGTTTGAAATTTATTGCTGTAATCTGTTCTGACAATAAGATTTACCAAGTTACTAAAATTTTTAAATACCTTTTTAATTATTGTGTAAAATTTTTAGGTAAAAATTTATATTTAAATGATTTTTTAAAAATTATTTCTAATATATTTTAATCAACGCTCACCGATTCGATTATCTAGGTTAATGGTAATGGTATAATGTAAATTGGTACCTAAAAAATTACTAAAATAATTACTTAAATAGTCGGGTAGCTGCAAGAAAAATAGCGTTGGCTGTATTCCACTTGCCTCAAAAAAAAAAAAAAATTGCAGCAATTTTAAAAAATCCAAAACTGCGCGTGTGCAGATAGAAAAATTGCATTTTTAAGTGTAATAAATATTCGGGAAAAAAGCCGCTTTGCTAACCAGAACTAACCATGACCGACTAGAACTTAGGGCTTTTCAATTTGTCTAAATTATCCCTACATAAAAGTTATGAACAAAATTTTTATAATTTTTGATATAGTAGAAGTTATATATTTTTTAAAAGTGTAATTATATATTCCCTGGCTTTTTTCTAATACGTTGTTAAAATTTTGTTTATAATTTCTACGAATTCAAAAGCCCTAAGTTCTAGTCGGTCATGGTTAGTTCTGGTCAGCAAAGCGGATTTTTATTTTCCCCAATTATATTTCAGACGTAAAAATGCGGAGGCGTATTAAAAAAGACCCTAAATTATTACATTAAATGGCAGTTTTTTAGCCGAGTCCCTGCATAAGCGTTTCATGTGTCAACACTGTCAAATTGCAGCAAAATATTCATGAAAGCTTTCTGCAAATCTTTGAAACCATAAAAAATAGCTTTATGTAAAATTTTCCTTGCTGCAATTTACTCGTATACAATTTTATTAATTATTTAAACAGCTTGAAGTTTATTACCGTAATTTGTTTTAACAATAAGGTTTACCAACTTGCTGATATTTGTAATTAACCTATTTATTTATTTCTAAAATTCTTAAACATAATATGAAAGCACAAATATATTTCTTCGTAATTATTTATAAAAATATTTTAACCAACGCTTGACACTTTTTTAGGATAAGGTCATTGTATACAGCCAAAATATTTTTTAAGGTTGGTCCTTAAAAATCACTAAAATTTACCAAAGTAGTTGGGCAGCTGCAAGAAATTTTAAGGAAAGTTTCATCAATTTTTAAAACCAAAAGTGCACATGCAGACATATAAAACGGGCAACAAGAAAAATATTTCCCAAAAATTTTTAAAACTGTATAAACGTTAAAAAAAAACAATAGCCGACATTTTCTGTTAACTAATTAGGCAGGTGTAGCTCCAGTAGTAAAAATATTGATGTAAATGTAATTTAATGCCGATTTTACTCTAAAAGAAAAAACACTTTTCTTTTAAAAGAGGGTACTGGTAGTTGCTACCAGTACCATCTTTTAAAAGATGGTACTGGTAGTAACAAGTATTCCTTAGACTTCTACCATCAAGTCACCATTTTTTCCTAAACGCAAAAAACTGATAAAAAATAGGGAAAATTAATGAAAGGTAACTAGGAAAAGTGTATTTTTTTACATCCAACTTTACATTTTATGTAAAAGGACCTGTTAAATCTAAATCCTTGACCAGAATTAAGGTAAAACTAATTATGAATCTGAAGTCATATTCTGAAATTTCAAGATGACGGATGTGTTTTCCAAGATGGCGAATAAATTTTTCGAAAATCAACGGATATAAGTCAAATTTCGTATGACATCGTTTTTGCTGGTTTTGGTTGCTGATCCCGAATCTAAGGTGATGGCGAATCCATATGGTAAAAAAAATTAGCAAAAGAAATAGACTAAAAAACCATTTAATATATGTAAATATACATTTCAAAAACATAATAAACTATACAAAAACCACTTTCGAAAAACTAAAAGTTGATTCTGATTTTATAATGTTTATTTATTAAAAGTGTTATTTTATTGGTAAATTAAAACTTTTTTATCATCTTCTCGAATTTAAAAAATAACTTTAAATTTGTTATCTCGCATACGTCAAATTTGTTTTTATTATGTTGTTGTTGTTGCATATTTTATCCACCATATTGGATCAGCCATCATGATTGTTTTAAATTTGACTCCTGATTCGAAATCAGCAGTCTTAAAAACCACCTCACCCGCCAATTGGCTTAAATCCCTTGATTTTCAAAAAAATTGTTCGCAATCTTGAAAAACACATCGGTCATTTTGGATCCACCTGGATTTTTAGAATGTGACTTTAGATTCGTAATCAGCGATCAAAAAAATACCTTTATACGAAATTGAGGCAAGATTCACAGAGATTTAAAAATAGTGATTTTTAATCCGTTTTTTGAGGTCACGTGCAACATATTTTTGAACGTGGATTTTTTATAAAATTATAAAACTGGATAAAAGAAATCCAGTTTAATGAAGTTAATTTTTAATAATTTTCACTATTTTATCAGTTTTTTGAGGTTAGAAAAAATAGTGACGTGATGACGGAATTTTACCCCGGACTCGTGATTAGGCAGTAAAATTACTACGGCAGACATGTCTAAATGAAAGGTATACCCAACTTTTCTTGTGTGACTGTGTTATTAGTAAAAAGGAAAACATGTACAGTTAAAAGTGGTTGTAAAGTTGTAGGTTTATAAAAAAATCTAAAGCTAAAACCTGTTTTACACGTACCCAATTTATTGAGCAATAAATTGTACGATTTATTTTGACGTAAAGTCATCTTATGTTTGCTACAATTTTTTGATTGTTCCAATTTATTGGCCAGCATAAGTAATTTGGGGCTAAAAATATTATTTGCAAAATTTTGTTTTGTCTAGAAATATGTTTGTGGTAGATTTTTTACATAAAAAAATTTCAAAAACATGATAAAAAATTACCAACTAATACAATTATACAAAAGTATTCCAGGCAGGGCTGATCGGCAGTAATTGGTAACACTGCATTAACAAAGATATTGTCAAAAAATTTAAACGTGTAAAACAAATTACAATTAAAAAAAAATAAATTGAACAATTTTCTGACAAGAAATTGGGTATGTGTAAAACAGGCTTAAGAACAGGTTATCTTTATTGGACAACAATAGTCTTTTAATAAAATTTTCTTTTATTTTCAGGTATGTCACAAGAACACTTATTTGACGACAATTTTATCAAGGATGGAGAAGACACAAATTCATTTAATGTTAAGTCATATCTTTGTCACTTTTTCATTAAATTTTTAAAGATAGTTTAAATGAACTAAATATTTTTAAAGTATATTTCTTGCAGAAATATACTGATACACATTTATCATCTTGTCACCTAATAATGTAGTTTAAACACATTTATACGATAAATTTTCTAAAAGGTGTATCGAGACTGCTTAAATTTGCCAGACATATAACCAGTACATAACGAAAATTGGAAAATTCGTCTAAAGGTAAACCGGAAAAACGAGCGGTCGATCACTGCCACCGCTCGGTTGGGCTTTCCTCCATGTTTTCCACGTGGAAATTGCATCAATTTCCCTCCTACCGATCAGTCTGTGGAAAAATTAATTCATCGCAAAACGCCGGGATCCTTGTCTGTTCCCCGGTTTGTTTTTCATGATGGATGTGTCCAATTAGGTTTTAGGAAGCGACAGAGAGATGAACAATTTTGTTTAATTGGAAAACATAAAATGTATATTTTGTTTGAATTTTATTTTCTTTCATAACAATTTCAACATTTCTTTTTATCAAAGAAAATTGGTTAATCTACATATAGTAAAGCAAAAGGTTCATACATTTATACATTCGCACCTTTATACATTAGTACATTCGTACATTCGTGCATTTGTAGACAGTTGTTTAGGTATCCCAGAAACAGGACGGATGTGTTAGCTCCGTAATTTATTTACAATAAAATTGTGGACAGCACTTGGTCTAATTTTAAATCTTAACACTTTAAGACCTAGATTTTTGGATAGGAACTTGGCCCAAATTTTAAACTCGTGCTTTTGGTGGGATCTTTTTTCCCAGTTTAATTGATGAAATAGAATCCTGCCTGCATTATAAATTCTAAGGCAAATATGACCTCAGAAACTGAGGTTCATTCAGATTGCAACATTCTAAAATACTTCTAAATATATGATATTACAGCCTCTGTTTCAGGGCGATCCGAGTAAAAATATACAGTTTTCGGTATTTTTTTTCCTTCTTTCATAAAACCTACATATTAAATTTCAAGTTTAGACTCCTTCGGGAAGTGCCCCATAATTTTTATGAGTCAATGAGTGAGTGAATAAATAAATCAGTCAGTCAGTCGGTCAGTAGAAAATTAGCGATTTTTAAAATCGAATATCTCAGAAACCACTTAAGATAGTTCACTCGTATAACGGATTTGCTTAAGAATTAAATGAAATTGAAATATAGGGTTAATGAAAGTGTCTTTTATATATTTGAAAAAAAACTAAATATTTTACCGTCTGTGAAGCGAGATATTAACAATTAAGTTATGCATAATTAACATTGCAGATATCATGTATGAAAGCCATACATTCATTGCGGAATAAATCGACTTATTTTGATGTCCGGAGTCTGTCATCAAACGTTGTACACGTATTTTACCGGACAACCTGTATTAAACTTTATAGGTTTAACTAATTTGTTTAAAAAACTTTTTTAACATTTTTAAATTAAAAAAACTTTAACTAAAATTTGTTTTAAAATTTTAGTTAAAAATTTGTTTTAAATTATCATAAACTTCTATTATAAAGGTAGTATTACATAAATTACATAAGAGACCTATTTTGAAACAGTGTGAGCGGTGACAGAAGTGGGACGTTATCATCACCAACATGAGCATTAGGGGCGTCGCGTAATTGAGAAGTTCTTGAAAACTTATTTTCCAGTTCGGTGACGGGTTTCAAAAAAATCCTTTTGTGAAACTTAGTTATAAGAGGTTGCTTATAATAACAATACTTGACTTTTAAGAGCACTGGCTTAAAGAAATAAGGTATAAATTCGAAGATCTACTAATTGAAACGTGAAACTTCCAGATAACCAAACAAATTACGATTTTATTACATTTTTACTTTACTTTTATTTGTTGCAATAAATATTGTATTGGGTTCCCTAGATAGCACGTAATTTTTCAATTTTGTTATCCTGTCTGCGCATTTCTATGACGTACCAAATCAACCCATTTTAACAATAGAATATATAATCATAAAATTTTATTTATCAACATCAACAAAATTCTATCCAATGCTGGCAAAATGCCGAATTTTTGCACTTAGTTTTCATAAAAAAACGAAATACGGGCCAAATTTATACGACTTGTGTAACTCAGCAATTGTTGCAACTAAGATGATTTTTTACAAGGCAAGGAAAGAGTTTTGACGTGTTTTTAAGTCAAAATAAATTTTATGCAAGAGGCCCATTATGTCAAAATGTAACAAAATTGTGTCGGGTATTTTTCAGGTCACCTAATATTGATAAAAAAAGAGGAATAAAATTATTCTAGATGATAACGAAAAATATGCACTTGCCCACAAAGTGATTTGTTTAAAAAAACTTTTTACCCAAAATACCCTTAAAAATTGTTGCTAATTACTATTCCGTTAAGGAAGTTATATAGGTTTGGTTTTAAGGAAGTAAATACTCCACTAAAATTTCCTTTCTCTTCTTTTAGTCCCCTTGGGGCACTTTAAAAGTAGAAATATATCACTGGCTTGCATTTTCTTCTTAAAGTATAATTCATTAACAAACTTTTATAATTTTAAATGTGCTTGTAGGTCTACACCTGTAATATTACGCTTTCGCAACGAAAATTACTGCGATATTTTCTAAAATTTAGGCCAAACTGTCAGGTAAATTTAAACGCTTTATGTATTTCTGCCCCCTTAACAGCCGTTACCTTTTAAAAACGATTATGGGCTATATTTCTTAGTTCCTCTAAATTGATTTCGTGACTAACCCGACCTATAGGGTCTTGACGCTGATATATTTCCTGTACTTTCTTAAATTTATAAGGTTTAAATTTTGTTTATTTTCTTTTATATTATATCTAAGCAAAACACATATTAAACCAATTTACTTATGTGTTTGATGTGTAATATATATATATATATATATGTCGGCATTACGTATTTTTTTAAAAAGAACATTAAGATAAGAATTTGTTTTTATTAGAAATGAGCTTAGTGTTGAGTTTTTGGTAACGAGCGACGGTTCGGCCGTCCATTAATTATTCTTTATGTGTCTGGGTTAATGTTGATTTTAAGTTTGTTTAGAAATAAAATAAAGGACATGACTTGATATTTGTTTAAATATCGAGGAGAGTGAAACGAAGCCGGGAATGAATACTTTGAGAAGGAATTAGATAGATAGTTTTTAGAGAGAACTGAACGTAGAGACACCGGCTTCGGATCGCTAGTTCATTTATTTTATTTTTATTCGTGACAGTACTTTTGCATTGTTTTTATCTATAGACTGTAGTTTACATGTTAATTAGTGTTGTTTTGTGTAATCCGTGTTTTAATCGTTTATTTGGTCAAAATAATAATTAGTTGTGTGTTTTGACGGATTGCCGAGTATTATTTATATTAATAGGACATGTCTACCGATAATATTACCCCATTCTCCGACATCAGAAGTGGGATTAGCCTGTCCACAATTGGCTGAAAATATCCTGACAAATGAAACTGAAACAGAAGCAAGTTCCAGGTAGCCAAGGGGAGTTGTTGCTCAAAAAAATGATTGAAATGCAAAACTCTACGGCAGCAAAAATTGCAGATCCGGAAGGCTGGTGATGTTTGGTTGACGAGTTTGTTAAAATGCAAAAGTTATCGGGAATTATGTTGGTGACTAGTTTGTCATCTGCACTAAAAGGGGAAGCAGCTGATTGGCTTATTCGCTCTAGGCCATTGGGCAAAACCTGGGAGGATATTCGCACAGAATTTTTATTAACGTTTTCAAAACCTGTTGACTTTATGGAGATGTTCGAGGAAGCTGTTCTTGGACGTCAGAATATTCCTAGCAACACAACGCTTTTAGACGAAGGACTGCACGTTTTACGACTAGCAATGCACCTAATAAAGGCTTGTGAAAACAAGGAGGCCTTAGCAACATTGTTTGCCTGTCATGTTGTTGCAAATAGATCCGAATCGGTGCGTAAGCGATTGCAAGAGGACATACCAAAAGATTTGAAGAGTTTTTGCGTTACATTAAGAGGCTCTACAGGTAAACGGCCGGCGCTATTTCCAACTGATCATCATATTAGTTCGAAGCGTCGTGCCCTTACTCAGCCAGACAAAAAGGAACAACCATTTATGGGCAAGTGTCGTGTTTGTGGCAAAATTGGACATAAAGCTTATCAGTGCCGAGTGAATGTTGCATCTGTGAATAAGCGGGTAGTGCACGATGGCAAAATAGTAAAGTCTTTTATGTGTTTTGCTTGTGGAAAACCAGGGCATATTGCAACCAGCTGTCCTGATAAAGGAAAGCAAACTTCTACAAGCAAACCGAGATATGATGAAAGGCAGGTCAATTTGGTTGAAGTTCAGGTATTGCCGCAAGGACAAATGAAAACCAAAAATGGTAAGATTGTTCCTTTTCTGTTTGATTCAGGGTCTGACTGTTCTTTGATTAAATATAGTGTTTTAGTTTTGTTAAACGGGAAATATAAAGACTGCATGTTATCTATGAAATGTTTAGGTGGGAATGCTATATTGTGTAATTTACAAATTATAGTATTGGTTGAAATTCAATTTATTTTTCTTGAACTTGTTTTATGTATAGTCCCCGATGAATGCATTTCTTTTAATGTTTTATTGGGTAGAGATTTAATAAGTCAAAACATTAATGTTTGTTTTAGCAACAAAGGTTTAATTTTGTCGCTAAAAAAAGTAAATGTGCAAAATTAGATACGGAACGATTTAATGCGAATAAAGGCATAATAGGTGATTTTGTTTACGCTAAATGTAAAGAGCGAATGTTATCAAAATTGGATTGTAAGTTTAGGGAACAATACAGGATAAAAAGAGTGTTATTGAATGATAGATATGAAGTAGAAAAAGTAAATGGTAAAGGAGGGCTAAGTAAATTTATTCATGACCAGTTGCGGCTTGTGCCGACTGGTTAAGGACAAGAGATATTTGACTTTGAGAGTGATGATGCTGAACAATGCGTGGATGAGCCAGTGTCGGCTAATGAGTAAGAATAAATAGGTTAAAGAGAGTAGCAATAGTGGGTATAAGAAAAAAAGTGTGGGGCTAATATTAGACTGCGGGATAATATTAGCTAATTAAGAGAAGCAAATAGCTGCGGTTATTTGATACTTGATAGCTGTTGCGATAGCTAGGTCAAGTGTGGAACTAGTAAAGATAGTTGCGGCTATCTGTTACTAAAAATAGCTGCTGAGGTAGCTAGATATGAAGCTTGAAGACGGCTGCGGTTGTCTAAGCAAAAATAACTGCGGTTTGTTTGATATTGATAGCTGTTGATAGCTAGTCAAGTGTGGAACTGGTAAAGATAGTTGCGGCTATCTGTTACTGGGAATAGCTGCTGAGGTAGCTAGATGTGAAGTTTGAGGACGGCTGCGGTTGTCTGGAGCTTAGTTAGCTATCTGCGGTAGCTAGGTTAAGTATGAGGTTGTATATAGTAAAGATAGCTGTGGTTATCTGTTACTTTGAAACTACTGCGGTAGTTGGATTAAATGTGAAGTTTTGTTGCTTTATTGGAATGCATGCTGTGTTGAAGAAGTTTTACTGCGGTAATCTTCTTAATCTGTCATGATTCATGATCGTCACATCATGTTTCAGTGATCGCTGCGGTGATTTGTTGTGTGTGCTATTATGGTGGCCGGGTATAAGGGAATGAAAGTTGAGAAAAGAATATTTGGAATGTAAAAAGATAATATGCTAAGTAGTGTTTGTTTACTTATATGTTTTTGACTTGTCAGGATGGACGAGTGGTTGTGTTGTTTGTTGGTCGTTTCGGTTGTTCCAGGTGGAACAATGGCTTAGCGCACGAGGACGTGCGACATGTCAGTATGGCCGTGTCGGCATTACGTATTTTTTTAAAAAGAACATTAAGATAAGAATTTGTTTTTATTAGAAATGAGCTTAGTGTTGAGTTTTTGGTAACGAGCGACGGTTCGGCCGTCCATTAATTATTCTTTATGTGTCTGGGTTAATGTTGATTTTAAGTTTGTTTAGAAATAAAATAAAGGACATGACTTGATATTTGTTTAAATATCGAGGAGAGTGAAACGAAGCCGGGAATGAATACTTTGAGAAGGAATTAGATAGATAGTTTTTAGAGAGAACTGAACGTAGAGACACCGGCTTCGGATCGCTAGTTCATTTATTTTATTTTTATTCGTGACAGTACTTTTGCATTGTTTTTATCTATAGACTGTAGTTTACATGTTAACTAGTGTTGTTTTGTGTAATCCGTGTTTTAATCGTTTATTTGGTCAAAATAATAATTAGTTGTGTGTTTTGACGGATTGCCGAGTATTATTTATATTAATAGGACATGTCTACCGATAATATTACCCCATTCTCCGACATATATATATATATATATATATATATATATATATATATATATATATATATATATATATATATATATATATATATATATATATATATATATATATATACACATACATATATATATACAGGGTCCTGCAGCTCACCTCCCGTCTTATGTAGCTCATTTATTATTCACTGTAAAATTTTCATATTTTGCAGACGTTACCTTTAACCCACGGTGCATTTTAGGAAAATAATTTTGGTTATACAGGGTGTCACAAAAAATTGTGACGTCACGATAGTGCATTTTTTTAAATGGAATGCTGTGTATTTTTTTGTATATTTAGATACCTCTTGTGGTCATTTATATTCCTCTAAAATTTTGTCAACATCTGTTAAGTAATTTCAGAGAAAAAAAATAAAATATAAAAAAACTGTTTTGCCTCATTGAATTTAAAAATGAATAAAAATACCAATAGTGCTTGATTAATAGAACTAAACAAGAAACTTATTAAGTAACGTAATATCAGTCGCTTAGGTCATGTTTGGTTAATTCAAACTGTAGAGGGTGTCCAAAATTTAGTGTCAAACTCTTCAAATTTAAAAGCACTTTATTTTTTTATTTTAAATATGAGCCCCTGTATATTTTTGGGTCGTTAGATGCAGAATTAAAAAACCAACATTTTTCTAATTTTAACCCATTCGGAATTCCTAACACATTAAAAGTTATTCGTTGAAAACTCATTTTGGCATCTATTTCGATAGTAATATCACTGGATAAAAATGGTAGGTGGCTACGAAAAACAATTTATTGACATTAGAGTTTCCTAATAACGTTAATTATTACCTAGAACTTGGTTAAATTTACATAAATATTAGCTAAAATTAAAAATTACGTATATTTATCATTTAAAGGTTTTTTTTAATTAATTTAATTTAATAAATAAATAATAATAATTTACTCGAATTTTTATAATACGTCAAAATAAAATTCTGTAAGTTAAATGGACTCCAATGAAATAAATTGTTTTTCATAGCCACCTATAATTTTTATTCATGGTATTACTATTAAAATAGATGCCAAAATGAGTTTTCAACGAATAACTTTTAATGTGTTAGAAATTTCGATAGGGTTATAATTAGAAAAATGTTTGTTTTTTAATTCTTCATCTAACGACGTCTGCAAAATATGAAAATTTTACAGTAAATAATAAATGAGCTACATAAGACGGGAGGTGAGCTGCAGGACCCTGTTATAATATATATATATATATATATATATATATATATATATATATATATATATATATATATATATATATATATATATATATATATATATATATTAATAGGTTATTTCTATGTACTATAGAAAGGAACTACAACGTTAAACGAGTTGTATTGTTTTATACGTTCAATTGATCCTTAAATAGGGAAAAATCGCGGAGTGCTACCATTTTAGGCGTCAATTTTTGAAATAGTGGATTTCCTTACGAAAATATGTTGTAAAGCCTACAGCTTTATACACTAACTAGGTTTAGTTCTCCTATTTCCAAAGCAGCAGAATCCACACCCACCTCACCACTCATACCTCGTCATGTGACTTTTCTTCGTTTGCCGATTCTGAAAGAATTTAATCGTGAATTCCATTTTAGAACTTGCTAAATAATAACACTTAAAACATTTGACCCCGACGAATGCAGCCTCCGGAACTTAAAGGCCACTTTTTGCGGGGTTGGAGGGGGTTTCGGGCTTTGTGCCTATTGAGACTTTTAATCAGTATAACAAGAGCTATCAAAATACGAAGTTTTGTAAAAACTGACCGGTGTTTAATATCTTACTTGTTTTTTTTAATTTTCTTTTCTTCAGAGTTTGTCCAAAAAACTTTTTTTTCTGTGGATATTGGTATAGACTATGTTTAAAAATAAAGCCCATTTAAGATTTCTAAAACGGTGCCTGGTTAATGTATGTAAAAATAATAGTAAACGAAATATGACATTTCAAAGTTGAGAAAGGAGTCATAACTTTGTGGTGTTGTATAAAATGATATAAAACATAGTTGTAGAAAAGTTGTTTTATTGACAAGTCATAGAGCTGTAGGAAGAGAGAGGCATGTTTTTGCCGTGGAGATGGTCATTATCAGCCTTAATAAAAAATGTATAAAGGAGCCAATTATTACAAAAAAAAATGACAAATTTTAATTTGGTGTTAACAGAAAATTAAAAAAAACATTATAGAAAACTGACTCTTTAGTAATTGTCATTTTTTTTTATTAGCTGGCCTTTTGTACATCTTCTTATAATATTTGTTGTATTTAGACGGATGATGACCATCTCTATGGCAGAAACGTCCCCCTCTCTCGTGATACGGACTACTTCCTTAACTTTGAAATGTTATATCTCGGTTACTATTAATGCTACATACATAACCAGGCATCGTTTAAATGGGCGTAAAATTGGCTTTCTTATTTATGCCACATTGTTTCTACCAAAATCATCAGGGAAAAAGTTATGTGACGAAGTCTGAAAAAAACCATGAGAGTAGCCAAATTTGAAAAATTATATCTCGGTTACTATAAATCCTAAAGACTTTTGACAAAACTTGTTTTAAAGAATATGATAACAGCTTGTTTGTCTGTGAAGCAATACTTATACTTAAATTCACGTAAAAAAAATTCAATTGAAAAATTGAAAATGCCAGATACGCCCTTGCCAACTTGACATATTTTTCAATGGTTGTCATCGAATAACGAGGTAAGAATAAATTCAATGTTTGTGTTGTGTATATTTGGTTGCCTTTACTACAACTTATTAACTAAAAATCATGCAGTAAAGGGGGCTGTTAGTAATTGTTTTTTTACGTTAATAACATTTATAAACAAACTATCACCATATATAATCTAATCAGCAGTTACCCTGTAAAAAAAGAATATTTTATTTTTGCTAACACGAGTAATAAAAAAATCTTGTAAAAGCTCTGACTATTACTATGCATCCATTTAACTTTAACCTAGATACTTTACCACCAACCAACAATAACCACAAAGAACTTTTCAAGTACGTTTCATCCAACTGGAAAATTATTTTCCTTGAAATTTCCATTTACGTAAAGGCAGTCCTAGAAAGAAAATTGTTTTCCCCGTGACGATTTTGCTGCTCTATTTTACAGCCGCATTGTCTAAAACAGGTCGCCTAGAAACGTGAAAATTCGTACCACAATTTACTCTTGAGGGCCGGCTAGCGGTCTTATAGCGCGGCATAAAAATTTTACTTAATCAAGGCTATTCCAGACCTTTGGTAATTAATTTTTTTTCATTTCTGCTTTTGTAATTGATAAAAACTGTTATTTAGGCTTTACTGCAGATAATACCACTTCGGTTTGGGTGTGTAGGCTGGTATAGACATGTCCAAGCAAAGTCAATTGACCCTTAATAAAAAAATAATAAATTTTGTTGTACAGATCATTGAACGAGGACGGAACCCAGTCATATTTGTGGCTTTTCTCATAAAAAAAATTAAACCGCCATCTTGTGTATCTTTTCCCGTAGAATCTGGAAAAGTACTTAGAAAAATAATTTAAACAAAAGAGATACGACATAAATTTAACTTACTGAACTTAACTGAAAAAAATCTTTTACAAAACTTTTTACTTAGCCGCAAACTGATCTTTTTATGAACGAGCGCTAATGTCAAAAAGCATATTTTGGAAAAAAATAATTAATATGAGGGTTAAAATACTACGAATAGAAAAAAATGTGTTTTTAAACAGCTTACTTGGAGTTTGTTTTATAAATGACGGAATTTGCCAAATATATTTTTTCTATTTATACCAAAAATACTACTAGTTTATTGTAAAGAAAGATTCTATAGCTTAGGCTTTATCTTTTGTAATCTGTAGTGTTGCCGCGGGAGGAGACGAAAAGAACCATTCTCGCATCTCGTCTCGTTGACAGAAAAGAAAGTGGCTACTCGTCTCTGTCTAGTGTAGTCTTATTTTTTTCGTAATCAAAATATAATTTATGTAAATACATATATTTCATTTGTTTCTCAAAGATAACATTAAATATTTTTATACAGGGTGATTCAAAAATCGATCACGAAATTAAGAAGGTGATTCTACATGACAAAATAATAGTAGAGCCTTATATATATTTTTTTAAATGTCATTTGTTTTCAAATTACAAACCGACAAAGTTCAATTTTTTATTTTTTGTTTTTTAAATTTTTTAAAAAACCAATTTTCCCTTTTTCGAACGGTCATTTTTCATTAAAAAATTATTTGAGGGCCCGCTGGAGACTCCTTGAAATTTTTTTCATTTTTTAAAGAACCTTCCACTTTTTAGATTTTCCCAAAAGACTTCCCAAAATCTTTTTTAACTTCTAAATAACCGTAATGTGAAAACTGCAGGGAATCTATTTTTATTTGATTCACAGTTAAGAAGTTGTACGAAAACAATAAATTTTGGAAAATAAACTAGTTGAGCTCTACCATTATTATTGTCGTGATACCTTAAAGTTTGTTGTCATTTTGAAACCTTTGTACACATGATTTTAGATTAAAAAGGCAGCTAAAACCAGTGATCGTTTTTTTTTATACTTGTTAGATTAACTAACTTGGATAGTGTAAATTATTTTTCATAGTTATAATTCATAGTCTACATAAGAACATAATTTAAAATATAAAGAATCCTAAATTAAGAAAAAATTTTGGTCTATTAAACTTAATTTTCAAGATTAAACCTAAACTTCTATTATTTTTTTTACCTGTATTTTATTAAATTACAAACCAGACAAAGTTCAATTTTTATTATTTGTTTTTTAAATTTCTAGGAAAAACGATTTCTAATTTTAAAACTAGACTATCATTGTGCTTCAATTTTATAAATTCACATTAATTGTTCCCCAAGCAATTTAAACTAAATTATCCTTTTAATACAATTACAATTAAAAGTTACCATGCTCAGCTGAGCAGTGTCATCTAGATGTTGTCAAATGGCAAGTTTTTCTTACATAACTAAAATTCTATTTGTTAGAATTTTTATTTTTTGGTATTAAAAGTAAAAAATAATTTTATTATATACTTTTAAAATGACTGGATGTATATTACAAATTATTATTTTCTCTTTTACTTTACCATCGTACAATGCACATAAATAATACATGGTAATTTGAACCCAAGCGAAATACAAAGCCCATTATTTTAATTTGAATCTCTTTAGCTTTAACCTATATTCCCCACAATTATTCAGCATCTCTCACAAGAGCGCCATTTTCAAGTAGGGAAAATTAAATATTTCTGATAAACTTTTCAATAAGAACGTCCCAAAAAATAATTTTCTTTATAATGATTATTTCAATATCAAATAAATTGAAATGATTACTTTTTAAGTTAATATATATATTTATATATTATATATATATATATAATATATATATATATATATATATATATATATATATATATATATATATATATATATTATATATATATATATCTATATATATATATATACATTATCATATATATATATATTGACTATGAACTTGGAGATCGCCTGCAACAAAAAAGAAAAAAGAGCCCCTCAAAACCAAAAAAAATCGTTTATGCAGTATTACCCTTGTCTTTCTATTATTTATCTCAAATTTTACCTTCCATCAAATATATTCAGTAATAAATAAAATGGATAAAAAATATTCTATGGGTTATGTCCTGGACCTGGGGCATAGAGCTGTGTCCTGTGCATTCACAAGGTCGATTAATCCTTTCAGACCTGCAAATCGACCTGAGAACTACTTTTAAAAAGTTATCAACGTTTTGGTGACAAATTAGTCACCATTTTTAAGATATGCTCGTAAAAAATCAAAACCATTTAAAATAAAAATAATAATAAAAAATTGATTGATATATATATATATATATATATATATATATATATATATATATATATATATATATATATATATTATTATACTATATATATATATATATATATATATATATATATATATATATATATATATATATATAATATATATATATATATATATATATATATATATATATATATATATATATATATATATATATATATATATATATATATATATAAATAGGATTGGAAAATTTTTCAATATTTATGACATATTGTCACAAATAATAGATTTATTTATTGTGACAAATACATTTATTATTCTTAAAAATATAAAGAGTTGTTCGTTTGTTGATTTTTTAAACAGGTATCTTTAATTAAATAATATTCAAATTAATCACTTTGTTCTTTTATACAGGTTTCTTACAACAATAACGAGTAAATTCAATAACATGTTTCAAAAATAATAAGATTGTGACTCAATGGTCCGACAAAGCTCGATCTATCCGAAACCGTTTAGGACAGAAAAAAAGTAGGGAAACAAAAGTTATAGAAGCTGAAAATGACTTTCATATTCCTAATGTTTTTTTTATTAGCTATCTAGTAATGCCACTTACAGGGTGGATCAAAAATTTCCGCAATACAGAAAAACATTATTTTTGTTCCACACTGTAAGAAGTGACTGGATTGCTTCTTAAAACTAAGATATTAATATAAAAGAGATGGATTGATAAAAAATATTATTTTCATGTCATACTTTTTATATATAAATGAATTTTAAATATCAATTCCGGTTTAGACGAAAAATGATATTTCAAAACCATCTACGTTGATATTGTTCCTATATGACAGTTCAACAATTTTCAGCATAATATACAGGGTGGTAATTTTTTAAACGGATTTTTTTATTTTAGATTAAAAGCTAAAAATAAGGAAGTTTTCTTAAAAGGAAGTTTTTAGGAAAATTTTAAAATTGAAAATGGTTTCACATTTTACGCAGTTTTTCACCATTATGAACGGTTTCGGAGATATCGAGCATTGTCACACTATTAAGCCACCTTGTATATGCAGAATGTTTATAAAGTATTTGTGCCTACTTTGTACGGCAAATGTTTGACTCATTTAAAGATAAAAAGTTTATGAACTGAAAAGATTCTTAAATTATTTTTTTTTAATCAGAAATCAATGTTTACATATTAGAATCATTTTCACAGAAATTTCACATCTGGTTGAAATTTACCTGTTTTTTTTTGCTCACACAGTACACAGATTTGTTTTAATTTTATATGCTTCTTTAAAGAAAATTTAAATAATTCTTATTACTAAAATGTTTCTATGTGCCACAACTTAACTAAAAATGAAGCGCTATAAATAAATAAACCCCCACATTTAAAATATACTTCTTAATCAAATAATTAAAATGTACGTGTAAGCCTAAAATCGGTATATTTTAAAATGTTATTTCAAAAAATATAGTCGCCATCTTTATTTATTTTTAAGTATAAAAAAATATTTAAAATTACTTACTTTAAATTATAACTACCAAAGAAAAAAGCATGACCAGCAAGACTCTTGCAGCAAGACTCTTGCAGCAAGACCAAGACGAAGACCAAGACTGGGTGGTGCAAGAACAAGAACAAGACCTTCCTTTGGCTTGCAATACCAAGACCAAGACCAGGCTTGCAAAAGACCAAGACCAAGACTAGCCCGGTCTTGGTCTTGGTCTTGCTTTGCTCATCACTACAGTAGATCAAGTCGTCTACAATTGGTTCTGCAAAGCAAGAGGTAAAAATGTTCCAATATCTGGACCTTTAATTAAACAAAAAGCACATGAGACAGCAAGCAATTAAAAAGTGGAAAATTTTGAAGCCTAGAATGGTTATACAACTGTTTCCTGGCAATACTGGCCATCCTTCTATAAATGCCAAATATTCTTAATTTTATGGTGGCCGTTATAGATAAGTTTTACTGTACATTCAAAAAAAAACAAGAAAAAGTATAATTTTTGCAATTTACCAATAAATCGATCAACTAAAAATATTAAAAATAACTGGCGACTCATGATCTAAGTCTTAAAAATGGCCTAATTATTATAGGTCTCAATGATACCCTTTATGGATCCCTAAATTAACCTCTGCATTAAATAAAGGCAACCGAATGTTTTTTAAATAAAATGAAAATAAAGCTCCATATTTATCCTTATTTGATAATATAAACAGAACTAACTTTTATTTTAAGTTTTTTTAAATTTTCTTTACTAAAATCTTGAAAGACTTCTAGTTTATTCTGTTATGCCTGTTGACAAATTTTTGATGTGTAAAAATCTGCGTTTTTAATAAATGTTTGGTTATCTTTACTGTAAAATCCTATAAAATGCAGTTTATTGCAATTTATAACCCTGAAATTTTATTTGTATCTTCTCCTTTATAATCACAAATATTGTTAATTAGTATTTACACGGCCGAGTGATGATCGCGTTGTTAAATTTAGCAATGGACTTAGCAATTGTTAAAAGTTAACAACGGTTTAGAACGTTTAACAAAATGTCAGATTTTGACAGGTTGCCTACTAAAATCATTAAATAACATTGACAATGACGTTTTGTTAAACATTCTAAACCGTTGTTAACTCTTAACAATTGCTAAGTCCATTACTAAATTTAACAATGCGATCATTACTCGGCCGAAAGTCTCTTATATGTTTGTTTTATATTTTTTTAGCGAAACTATTTTACTTTCTTACACCAATTAATCACCCTGTATTTAAAAAAGCACTTTTTGCTATAAATTTTCTTCTATTTAGGTCAAACTGTCACCTACACCCTAAGTTTTTATTCACTCTTCTGATACTTACCAGCTGTTGTTACCCTTTTCAGCCCTCTGCAGGAATACATATTTCTTATTTCCTGCTAATTGGTTTCGTGACTAGTCTTACTAATTTTCTTGAATAATATAATCACATTAATCTGTAATGTAGCGGAATGCCATGATTAAGGATTAAACTTAGAACATGTTTATTCATAATAGGGAAATAATTTTGTAAGATATTATTATTATATGGGGTTCATCACGACGAACTATCTCTCTATTTCATGTTTTTTTTCTCAAAAACGTATTATACATATACATATATCTTTATACAGAGTTTTACGAACCTAAAACGCAATACGTTTTTTTCAGTAGAAAATTGCATGAAAACGATTGGATATACATACTAACCGAAAAATTATGTATCAATTAACAAACAAAGACAATGTGTGTCAAAGATGTTAGTATTATTGAATCTTGGTACAGTTAGAAAATTGACTGAAATACACCTTCTAATGATATACCTTTGTTACTGTTATGGTCCAGTGGCTAAGCTTCCGGCAATTTTGTTAATTTCTTATCATAAATTTATTGGGAATATTATTTATAATAATTTGGAAAATGATATTCTGCTTAGATCTTCTTAAGAAAATTAACTCTGGAATTGACTCGATGAACTTAATTGGCTTTCGAATTATTCTAGTTTTTAAAATATTAACCTTTTCGTATTAGGCCAGTTTAAAATAAGAGTATCTCGTAAGCCATTAGTTTAATAACAGACAGCGTTTCTAGGGGCAATAGTAAACCCCAAAGTAACATCCAAGCTGACATGGAAATGCCAAAAAGTACTGAAAGTCTTGGGTGAACGCAACAGGGTAACTCTCCTGTGGGTACGAGGACATTTGGAATAAAAGGTAATGAAAAAACGGATAAGCTAGCGAGACAGGGGTCATCTACACCATACTTTGGACCAGAACCTGCCCTTGGAGTGACCAAAACCACAGCACGAGGGCAAACCAGGAAATGAATCCGAAACAAACGAGGAATACTGAGAAAGCCTCAGTAGAATAAGACATGGAAAAGGAGCCCGTCCAAAAGAACGGCTGCTAACAGGGCACGATGACCTAAGAGGACACCTACACAAAATAGGCTCATACAGTGGGGACCCAAGTTGTAGAATGTGCGACGAGGGGGTAGAAACAGCCTACCATATCCTGTGCGTTGAATCACAAAAGACAGGCATTATTTGGGTAACCGGAAATGAGCCCACAGAAATATATCAACCAACCAGTCTCGGGCTTATCCAGACTTGTAGAAGGAAAAAGACTATTGGGAGGATTGATATAAAAAATAATGGGAGATTACGCACAAAAAGCCCAAGAGGCTGCGCTGACTCGTTAGTAAATCTAGACGGCTTCCAGGGAAGAAGAAGAAAAAGCCGTTAATTTTATCCAAAAGTACCATCTACCGAATTATAAATAATATTAATATTATATATAAGAAGTTCTGACGAAATAATGGGAAAACATTTTTTTCGAGATAAGGCCATTGGTCCCGAATGGTAAAAAAATATTACCAGCTTTACACTTCCCTACAAATCGCCGTTGCGAAATTTGGTCGGCTCTATACTTGCGGCTCGAAAGCCTGCAAACGTCGCCGCATTCGTTTTGGGGCCCGCAACAAATGCCAACAATAAACATAACCTTGAACATTGCGAAGAAGAGGACTATATATTCTTCGCGCAGAGATCAGACTCGAATCTCTTTTAATTTTAAAATTGTTATTTTCACACCACGTATCTTTTAATAAAAGCAGTTTATAAACTATTTTTAGATGAATTTGATGATCTAAAATTAAATCAGAAATAATAATCTTTAGGTTGGCGACATATGTAATTATCACCCTGTATACTACAAAGCATTCAATTTGCACAATTGTTAAGAAATTAGAACAAAATGGTAGTTTTCCAACAAGTGCGAAAAGTGATCCTTTCCCGCTCTTAACTGCCGTTGCTCGAAGGCGCGTCTGGCGTAGCGAAGTTCGGACATGCACTTGAGTGTAGGAAAAACACTTTCCGCAAAAGTTGAAAACATTTTTTTTCTACGACCTCATTAAAAAAATACTTATATTTAAATATTTCTACTTTTAATAACATAATTTATAACAAAGAAACAATACACTTTTAAATAAGATATAATTAGTAATATTAATATTAAATATGCAACTCGTTGCACTTTGCAAATTAATAGCTAAAGCCATTTGATGCTTTAATAAGCTTGGTTCAGCGGGGTTGATAGCTGGTCTCAGTTGGCTCAATAAAGTTGTTGATGATGATGTACATGGTAATGATGTTTTGAAGTTTTTGAATGATAAAATTTTATTAGTCATAGATTTTTTAAGTTGATTTTAATCATCCAAGTAACTTTCTGCGACCCAAGCTGAGTTGCAGCCTTTAAGCCATTTTATATTAGTTATACTTTTGCCTGAATCTGCTAAAAACGTTGCCGATGAACGTCTAAAACTGTAAGGCTCTGGATTTGGTAGATGTAAGTAGGGAGCGATTTCTGACAGCATTTTTCCAAATGTGTTAACTTCTATACACTGAATGGAATATACCTTACTAAGTTCGCAAAAGTACGTCAAAAATACTTCTTCTTTTATGCTTTTGATTTGCATCTTCTTGCACCAATTTAAAAATTAGGTGTATTATTGCTCGTATCTTTCTTTTGATTTACTTAGTAAAAGGTTCACATTCACTTCACTGGCAGCCTTCACAATGTCATCAGGAAGCTCTTCGTCGGAATAATCCATTATTTGACTTGTTAAAAACCTTTAGTCTAGAAAAGTTTTGACAAACTTTGACGGCTTAGAACATTACTTTTGTTGCCACGAAAATAATACAAAAAAAAACCTGGTCTGATTGTTATTTGACTTAACATTAAAAAAATTGCTCAGAAACTTCAAAATATTTTTTCAAGAAACATAGCATATTTAAAAAATACGACAGGGTAGATTAAATATTCATCTAACCTGGTGGGTACTGTTATTAAAAAGTGATCCAATTCATATTAGGTCTTAATATGAGTATTTTTCGGGTTCCGTTTTACGAACGATTCTTGAACTATTCGACACCGGCCCAGAACTGTATGCGAGGTAGCTCAATACTTAGAGTCGTTATCTGACAGTTTCAGGATTATCAGACATTTGAAAATCTCGAACGCATTTTAATTTAAAAAATTCTGTTAAATCTCTCGACCAGTCCATCTGACTGGGGATGAAGGGGTGTAGTTCTGGTTTTATGGATTCCCAGGAGATTACAGACGTTCTTAAATAGATTAGAATTCAATATTTAAAATTAAATTGCGTGCCATAAACATAATCCCAAAATAGTTTTTATTAAATTAAGAATGGCTAATAAAAGTAAAAGTAAATAAATAATGTTTTTCTAATTTTTAAAGATATTTTTTAAAGATTTTATGAACCCGTTAATACGCAGATAAAACAACTTTGGATTTGGTAGATGTAAGTAGGGAGCGATTTCTGACAGCATTTTTCCAAATGTGTTAACTTCTATACACTGAATGGAATATACCTTACTAAGTTCGCAAAAGTACGTCAAAAATACTTCTTCTTTTATGCTTTTGAAATACATCCACCCTGTCTATTTCTGCCTTTTTAGGTTCAATCAATGACGTGTCAGGTTTACTTTCCAAAATTTTACCTTCCTATATTCTTGCGACAGTAGATAATGATTTCAGCAATTGTTTTGTAAAATGGTTATCTATTTGCAATCTTCAAAATCAACCACAAGAATTACCAAAAAAACAGAAAGATTTTGACTTTTTTATTTGCCAAGCCCGTCACAAATATATTACAAACATGTGCCAGACAAGTAAAGATAAGGCATGTCTACTTGCTCTTCAGGCCCCTGAAAGTAATGCTTGGATTAACGCACTTCCATCTTCGTCCTTGGGAAATTTGTTAGATAACAAAACATTCCATATTTCCATCGCTCTCAGACTTGGTCTGCCTGTGTGTGGAGAGCACACCTGCGTTTGCGGAGAAAATTCTGATCATTATGGCCTACATGGGTTAAGCTGCAAAAAAAGCGCAGGGCGTTCTTCTAGACACAGTCAGATAAATGACATTATCAAGAGAGCTCTGATTTCAGCTGAAAATCCTTCTGTGTTAGAGCCTCTTGGAGTTTGCAGAAGCGATGGAAAACGGGTAGATGGAATGACCTTAATTCCCTGGAAATATGGAAAACAATTACTTTGGGACGCTACTTGCAGCTATACACTTGCAAAATCCTATCTGGACAAAACTTCTAATTTTGTAGGTGCGGCTGCTCGTATTGCCGAGAATAAAAAACATCTAAAATATAAAGAGCTTGAAGAACGCTTTATCTTCATTCCTTTTGCTGTTGAAACTTTTGGTCCTTTGGGTGATGAGGCTAAGGGTTTTATTAATGAAATTTGCAAAAAAATAAATTGCAAAAAATCTAGAAGTTTCATTATCCAAAGAATTGGTTTAGCTGTGCAACGGGTAATGCAGCATCAGTACTAGGTACAATCCAGGAGACCTAGGACTTGATGAAGTTCATAATTTTAAATATAGATTTAGTTCATTAATTTAATTTTAGAATATTCTTATTTGGTTTTTATAACATTATATATTTTAATTATAATTTTAATTAATTGCCTATTTATGTATATATGTTCCAAATATAAATACTTTAGGATTGTCTCTTAAGTCTTTTGCTGCAGTGGATGCCACAAGAAAATCCCTAATAATTCTTATTTTAAATACTCACGACTCCGACAAAACAAACCTCAATACTAATGAATTTACGCATGCGCCAAATAGTTCAGAAACGATTCTTGCCTCAGAGTGCGGACTGATACGGATGGTTCTAAAACTGTCCCAATGTGGTCCTAGAAAAACGCGAACTAAAAAAGTCCGACAACAGTTCTTTTAAACCAGAACAGGCAATATTGAACTGCGTAGGCGCCGGACGATTCTAGAATTGTAATTTACCAAACCCGAAAAAAGCTATATATAGTTATAATTTCTTGCACTAGTGCGGAAAAGTAACACTTTCCGAACTAAAATACGTGCATGAAGGTAGACAAATTTGCAGAGTCGTAGAAAAACAATATTTCTTGTTATTTTTGGCACGGACAAATGAAACAATTTCAGATTTAACTTGACCACTTTTAATATCATGAGTTGTAAAGTTTTTTATTCATATTTTCCAGAAACCCTGTATGTTTTGCAATGTTTCGACTCTTCATTACTAAAACCTCCCAAGTAATTGATATTTGCAATTTTTAACAGCCGTAAACCACCAATACAAATTAGCACGAAATAGGACATAAATTCCCGCTGGGGGCCAAGGGGCAACAGTTTGTCGGCAGGACTTCTCGGGATCTCAGAATTTATTTTACGGTCGAACGTCGGCAAACTTTGTAAATTATCGGGCAGATTCGTCACAGTCTGGGTGTTGCAGCGAGAAGCCTTTCGTAATTCCCACGGTGAAAGTTTCAGCAGGAGCTTTTGCGTTACGAGATGAGCCTGAAAATTTAAAAATATTGGAGGTTTTAAAGTTGGTTTTACGATGATATACAATGTGAGGATTATAGGGAAGCCAAGCCAACATAGAAACGTGTTAGCGTTCTTTGTTTAATAAAATGTGTTGTCAGAAGGAAACATTTTCGCATACGGAAACAAAATTTTAAGTTCAGAACTGGATATAGCTTGTGCACGTGTTGACTCAGTATAAACGCAACCGTACTAGTTTTTTATTGTATACATTTTGGCTTTTAAGAATGTAGCACATTATCACTAATAACGTTCCATATCAAGAAAATTTAAATAATATCTCATATTAATTCTATGGGGTCATTCCGTCTGAAGTGATCCAAGGTTGGTTGCTTAATCATTTTTAAAAATATTAAAACTACAGTTTGCTTTCCTTATGTTTTTAATTTTTAATTCAAGCAGTTTCTTGTTGGCGGCCATTTTGGTTTTGGTGCACACGCCAAATTTTGCGATTGTAAGGGTTTTTAAAAACATTTATAACTTTAAAACAAGGTTGCCAGGTCTAGGAAAATTTCCCTAGATCTAGAGAATTTTGAAGTAATTTAGGAATTTAGGGAAAACTTTTGTAAAAACACTCAAGGGCTCTATAGAAAGCAAAAAGTATTATAATAATATAATTGTTTTAGACTAAAATGTCTTGATTTTTACATCGAGGCAATAGTACTTTGGAAACGATTTATGAAGTTAAGAATTTGCAGGCATTGACAGTCCTAAATCCCTTAAACATTGAGCATACAGAAAGCTTTGACCATTTGGCCTGAATATTTCCAAGTATGGTTACCTATATTAATACTCTAGATAAAGAATTTAGGCAGTTAATATTATTAGAATTTGACTTTTCTGTTAAAGATATTGAATTTTGGAAGCACGTTTTCAGTCGGGGTGATAGCTGTCCTGCATTTCCAGAACTTGCAATGAACTTGAATTTTTATTCTTTTAATACGTATAGTCCAGTAACTGAAGACCTGAAAGAACCCAAAGCTGTAAATAAGTCTGTACAGTTTTCATTTGTGGCTCAATTCTTAGGTTTTCGTGGATGCTTTTGAGCGAGAAAAAGTTTATCACGATTTTGACGTGGGGACCCGCTAAAAATAGCCCCTCAAAGTCCCAAAAATGAATTGCCGGCAAATATCTGCCAAAATATGCGAATTATAAAATTTTTGTTCAGACAAAAAATGGATACCACCTTGAAATTTACAAAAATGGTTTTTACCATTTTTTTCGCAACACTAATATTTTTCGAAAAAACGGCCGTCGAAAAACCCATAACATTCCACACTGCATAGATTTTCTGAAACTCTGAAAATGGCCAAAAATGCAAATGGACAAAACAATTTTTTATCAAAACGCAAGAAAGGTGGTAAAGGAAATTTTCTGGGATCATTGAACACTTGCTAAGGTGCTAAAAAAGAAATGTTAATAACAAACCATTTTCTCAAGAAATTTTAATAAACTAATGAGATACTTTTAAAATTTTGTAAAAAAAAACTTTGACTTTTTTTATTATTCTAGAAAAATTAGAATGGACTCAAACTCATAACCAATATGGCGCCCATATGAAAAAGAAAAGTTGATGTTTCATCAACTTTACTTTTTCATATGGGCGCCATTACATTTTGTTGTAACACGGTATTAACGTTAAAGCTATGTTCGCGAAACCTGTTTTTTTAAAATATCTGTTCAGCTTATCTATTTTGCCAATTACTAATATTTTATTGTTTACAAAAAAAATGGCATTCGCCGGAATCAAGGCCAACTGAAAAAATATTTGTTTTTTGAAATAAATGAGGTTATAATCTCTTAAATTCTAACATGTTATACATTGTTGAAATCAAAATAAAAAGCACTATTTGGCTGCGTAAAAATCAAATATGGTGTCCATATGAAAAAATAAAGTTGATGATGATTCTAAAAACCCGAAACGTAGAAGATAAAAATTGACTACTCTGCTTTGAAGAAGTTTTTACAGATTTAAAAAATTTTCACCTATATAAAATATATGGCCGATTTTCGAAAATGTATGTTTCAGGTTTTTTCAAAATTTATCAAAAACCTGAACAGATAAAACCATGTAGTAAACGGGATTAGCTTACTAACATAATTGTCCAAAACTTTCCCCATTTAACCGATTTTCTATCTATCGTGGTTTCCAAGGTCCCCATACATTCCCCACCAATTTGGGACGCACTGGGATTTTTTTACCATAAATCTAGGAATTTTTATTTTTTAACCTGGCAAGAAAAATATCATATCTCTCTGTTTTCTATGTAAAAGTCACAGGAGAAATTGAATGTAAACCCCAGCGAAATTTTACATAGGGTGTAAGCCTTGGACAGCACAAAAAATCATTATTCGTTGTAAAAGCCGGACTATAATTAAAGTTTTTGAAGATATTTTAATTCTTTTTTTAGTTTAATAAGAGTTGTAATAACGGCATAATAAAAAACAAGATGCAGTGTAGTTCCAAGAGATTTTTTCCCAATACCAGAACTTACGAGGTCTAACCGTAATTTGAAGGATTTATTGACAATTTTATGAGAGAGCTATTTAGTTACTTTGTTGTCTTTGCCCGGAAGTGGAATACCTACATTTTTAAATAATAAAAAACATCTTGTATAAATATACTAAAAAAAGGTACAATTAAATTATTGATAACATATTTTAACCATTTTTAATTATATTCTAATAAGTGATATTTTTTTACTTGCTGAAGGAAAAAACGACGAATGAATGAATAAGAATAAATAAAAAAATGCATATATTTAATTTTTAAAGAAATAAATATCTAAATAAAAAAAAAACATAAAATTAATTTATGAAGAAATAAATATTTTAAAAAATTAATATGTAAACAAATAAATGAATTCACATTTTTAATTCCCACGTTTTCGCAAAAAAAGGTCTTTGACAGGCAGACGGATGAAAAATTGGAGTACACCAAAACACAAAAAATGCAATTAATATAGATGCTTGCGATACATATCCAATAAAATATTTTTTAGCAGAAACACTGTTTGGACTCTAAAGATGCAGAATTCTATATTTAGCATGGAAGGATAATGTTTCTAAAGAAATTTATACTTTGATTTATGAAAGTATTAATCTTAAGCTAATATGACACTTTAACTTCCAAAGTAGCTTGCCAACTAACTGGTTTTATGTTTAGAAACTGAAGCGGTAACTGATCATAATTATAAAATATTATTTATAATTAAAATTAATTGTTTTGGCAAACATGGTATTATTCTTTTTATAATTTTATTTAATTGTCAGTGTTAAGTGGCTGGCAAATATTTCTTTACTAACATGTTGATGGCTACACATATTATACGAAAAAAATTGCTTGAAGAATCTTTTAGACGAAGTTACACTTTATAATTTTTACTTGTTATATAAACAAGCTACTATATTTTTTAAATCAAATAAAACCAAACCTTTAAAGTAAAGTATTTAGTTTATGCCTAAAAAAGTTCCGTGAAATAATATAGGTTATAATAAAATGCAGTTTTAGATAAAATTAAAAAAAAAAATTGGGGTATAAAGGTGTCCCAGGTTGAGCAAAATCTCGGAATCTAATAGATAACCCTGAAAATATTTTTACAATTCCCAAAAAAATTTTTTTCCCACAAGTTTTTTTCCCACAGAGATAAAAATTTAAAGGGCGCCCCCCGGGGAAAATTTTTTTTTTAAAAATTTTAAAATAAAGGCGTAATTAATAAGATTTTTATAATATGATGGTAACCAGATGAGTCTTCTTAAAATAAACCCATCAAATCCCCATTTAGCTTATTTAGTTTGGGAGGGGGGGACTAGCCCCCGATAAAAAATAACCCCAATTTTTTTTTAAACCCTGTAGGGGAGCTCTAACCTTAAACTAAAAAAAAAAGGTTTTTTTTCCTCGATAAAATAAAAGTTTACGAGAAATAAAATATCATGGTTGGGAATTTTTTTTTCATTTTTCCCCGGGGATTTTTAATTTTTTAAATTTCAATTTTTGTTTTTTAAAAAAAAAATTTATAGAACGTATGCCCAAAAATCTTTAATTTGGGGGTACAGAGGGTTAAATTTTTTAAAAAAAAAATTTATTATTAATATCTATAATTTCCCCCTTTAGATATTGCAAAAAAAATTTTTGGATAATGTTTTTATGTATCAAAGGAAAATTTTTTTTAAAAAAATTTTTTTTTAAATTTCCAAAATAAAAAAGGGGGAAATTTGTACGCCACTGGTTGAAAAAAAAAAAGTGGAACACTAAAAAAAACTTCTTGATTTATAGTACATTTATGTCAAATGTCATTAAAATATCTAAAGTGGTATATCAGATATTAATAATAAATGGTTTATTTCAAAAATTTTTTCCCCCCTGTACCAAAAGTTTAGACGTTTAGGATCTTCATATGAACTTTTTTTTTTAAAATGGACCCAAAAATTCTTTTTCTAAATATTTCGTTTAAAAAAAAACCCCCTATAATGTAAAAAAATTACCAACCGGATTTTTTATGTCTCGTAAACAGTTGATTTTATCGATGTCAACCAGGAATACCTTTTTTTAGTTTAAGGTAAATCTATCCAAAAAAAAAATTGTTGAGCCTTTTCCATATAGGGTGTTAAAAAAATTGCCATTATTGTGTCAGAGCTAGTCCGTCCCTGACAAACTAAATAAGAATTAAGAATTAAGTTATCTAGTAATAATCATATTAAAAAAATATTAATAATTAGGCCTATATAGTATTTTAAAAGTTATTTAAACAAAAACGATTTCCAGGGGCGCCCGTTATGTACCTGTATCTCCGTCCGGGAGGGTCATAGGAAAAAAGTTTATGGGAACTTGTTATAATATTTTAAGATTTCCTATTAGATTCCGAGAGATTGCTCACATATTCTGGGACACCCTGTATAGTAAATAAAAAAAATTGTTGGTTTTTGAAAGTACACTTTGGTTTTTTTTTGGTGCTTCTAACGATAACTGTAATCTATACCTTTGCGGTTATTTTTTTTTTCATTTATTTGTTGGTAGATGGAGTAGGTTCAAAAAAATCAACTTTTTTTTGCAAATTTCAAAATGAAAATTTTCTTTACCAGTGTTCTCCTTGGGGCCAATAGCATCATTCAAAATTAAAATCCTAGCTACGTCCTTTACTAACTATGTGCCAAGCTTTACACATAGTTTGTGCAAACTCTTGAAAATGATATGTGCAAAATGTAACATCTAAGTGGACTTTGACGTGTGCTTTTAGAAACTTCCATAGTAGTTGTAAAAATATAGTTAATTAAAAGCGTAAGTAGAGCTTTCAGAAATGGTTTGGTTTGGTTATAACAAAAATGTTTACTCTTTTAGTGACCAAATCGTAAAATTAGTTATAATCTTTTTTTTTAGTACGTCACTGATTAACTCTGCACTCAGGTCACGACCCTTTTCTTTGTTCCTGCTGCATTGGCCCAAACCGTTGTCCGACGACCGTAATTACTCTTTAATATGAAAATGCAATTTGTTCATTTCTATAACAATCAAAGTTTGCGATTTTTAATTATCACCGTTAAGCAGACAAAACGCTGCGTTGCGTGCTTCACCTCCGGAAGTAAGTACGAGACCCTAGCAGAATTTTTATATCCATGATAAAAATACTTTAGCATATTTTTATTAGGTTGTTAAATTTGTTATTAGGTAAGATTTTTACTTGTAATCTCCATGGAGCTTTCTTGCCATTATACGAATGTTTTAAAAATTATCAGGAGTCACGGAATATATAAAAAAAAATCCGTGTACAAATTGGTTATTACTTCAAAATTGTGAAAAATTTGGAAAAAATTAACACCTAAATAAAACTATCCAATTAAGGGTAATGACATGTTAATTATGAGATTGAGAATTATTAATCGAGGCCATTTAACAGTGATCCCGTTAAGGGTTGAGATCATTAATTGCCATTAGTTACAATATTTTTTCCGCGATCGTTTTGTTACTAAATTGTGAAAAAATTATTTGGCTTTTCTCCAGAATAAAGGAAAGATATACAGGGTGTCCCAGAATATGTGGGCAATCTCTCGGAATCTAATAGAAAACTTAAAACTATTATGACAAATTCCCATAAACTTTTTTCCTATGACCCTTCCCTACGAAGATACAGGTGCATAACGGATGCCTCTGGAAATCGTTTTTGTTTAAATAACTTTTAAAATACTAGGCGTAATTTAATGTTTTTTTTAATATGATGGTTACTAGATAATTATTCTTAAAATGGACCCAATAAATCATATTTGACTTGTTTAGTTTGCCAGGGACGGACTAGCTCTGACACAATAATAACAATTTTTTTAACACCCTGTATGATAAAGGCTAGACAATATTATTTTGGATAGCTTTTACCTTAAACTAAAAAAAAGGTGTTCTTGATTGACATCGATAAAATCAACTGTTCACGAGAAATAAAATATCATAGTTGGTAATTTTTTTTTTACGTCATACAGGGTGTTTTCAATTTGTATATTAATATTTAGGGAAACAATTCTTGGGTCCGTTTTAAGAAGAAAACTTCATGTGAACGCATGTCCTAAACGTCTTAACTTTCGAGATACAGGGTGATTAAATTTGTAAAAATAAATTATTTATTATTAATATCTGTTGTACCACTTTAGATATTTTAATCAAATTTGGCATACATGTACGATGTATGAAGAAGCATTTTTTAGTGTACCACATTTTTTTTTATTTGCAAAAATCTGCATTTCAAATTCTGTGCGAAGGCCACTGGTGGAAATGAAAAAAATATGTGGTACACTGAAAACTGCTTCTTGATACATGGTACATGTATGCCAAATTTCATTAAAATATTTAAAGTGGTATTACAGATATTAATAATAAATGATTTATTTTTGAAAAATTTACCACCCTGTATCTCAGAAGTTGAGACGTTTAGGAGTTACGTTCACACGAAGTTTTCTTCTTAAAATGGATCCAAGAATTGTTTCCCCAAATATTGACGTACAATTAGAAAACACCCTGTATATTGTAAAAAAATATACCAACTATGATATTTTATTTCTCGTAAACAGTTGGTTTTATCGATGTTAATCAAGAATGCCTTTTTAGTTTAAGGTTAAAGCTTTTTAAAAATAATATTTTTGAGCCTTTATCATACGAGGTGTTAAAAAAAATGGCTATTATTGTGTCAGAGCTAGTCCGTCCCTGGCAAACTAAATAAGTCAAATATGATTTATTGGGTTTATTTTAAAAAATCTTATTTAGTAAACATCATATTAAAAAAATATTAAATTACGCCTAGCATTTTAAAAGTTATTTAAACAAAAAAGATTTCCAGGGGCGTCCGTTATGCACCTGTATCTCCATAGAGGAGGGTCATACGAAAAAAGTTTATGGGAACTTGTCATAATATTTTTAGGTTTTCTACTAGATTCCGAGAGATTGCCCACATATTCTGGGACACCCTGTATATTCATTTTAAATTCCATATAAATCTAAATTTTTAGTAAATTGTGAAGGAAAAGTCTACCTTTGCGGTAATATAACCAAAAATATACAAATATTTTATTATTTCTTAAATAAGTAAACCTAATGAAAATGTAAAAAATGTAAAATATTCTTAAATTGATGTTTTTCGTTATTAAAAAAAAGATTATTACAAAGAATTAAAATTAAAATATACTTTCAAATATGAAGGAACACCTAAACATCGACATGTTTCAATAATTGTCGACAGGGTATATCCAAATTTATTAAAAAAAATTTTCTTTAATATTGTTTTTTTATTATTTTTAACAAATATGGATAGTATACCTTGACGAGAATCATTGAAACATGTCGACGTGTAGTTGTCCCTTCATAATTGTAAGTATTTTTTTTTCTTTTAATGTTTTTAAATCAATGTGCTTTTATTTACTTATATTAAAACTACGGCTGAATGAAAAACTGGCAGTTATGTTCTCTCATTTCCTACTATTTGACAGTGGACAGAATATAGCGAAAAACGTTGGTCAAGTGCGCAATGAGTGTATCAGTGTACCAGTGTATACATAACATATAAGAGTACAGCACTTCAATAATAAGAAATTTATAAAAAATTGGCATATTTAAAGATTTCACCTTTAAAGAAATATTTTTTGCTGAAACACTCTTGAAACAGTTTAAGTTATTGTTTCGTATATATTTAGTTGCCTATACTATTATCGTTGATTAATAAAATTCATGCATCATTGAGAGTTATTAATAAATGGTTTTGTAAATATAAATAGTAGTCATAAATAAACGATCGCCCAAAAATATATTGTGTTATGTATAAATAAAAAAATAAGGCAACATACGGTTCAGCAAAAAGTAACTACAAAAAAGTTAAAAAAGTTGTTTTATCAAACATAGAATAATGTCTGAACTCTTCACTGTTGTGATTTAAAAAAATAAGGGTACAGTCCAAAAGAGGCCGCACATCAAAGAAAAATAAAACCTGAAACATAAAACATGAAACAATATATTGCGAAAAACTAACTAAACTAAAACTAAACACATGTTTATTTTTACAGCTAATTAAAGAAACAAACATAAAATTTTATAGTCAATGACAAAACGTGATGATGACAAGGTCGTTGCTGTCGTGGCAAATCTTTTAAAACTGTCCAAAACAAATAAAGAAAACGTCTTTACTGGATGCATCCATATATCGATATAAATCTTAAACATTGTACATATTTAATTGACCAAAACAATGCCACCGAAACAGAAAAATAGAACGCGATCTATTTCATAAAACACGTTTCATCAAGATAAAAATGTAGACCGCACATCAAAGAAACATGAAACCTGAAATATGAAGCATAAAACATGAAACACGTTTCATGAAAATAGAACACGGCCAAACAAATAGAAGTCCGCATACTAATGAAACAAGTGTGATTTCTGTGCGTAAAACAGTTTTATCGTGTTGAAACATGTTTCATGCAATAGGTCGCGTTCTATTTTTCTGTTCCAGTTGCATTGTTTTGGTCAATTAAATACGTGCCTCAAATAAATAACGACCAAGAATTTAATATTGCGTGTGTTTCTGTGGTGAAGTTGTACGAAGATTTGTATAATTATAACCTGAAGAAGGAATGATGGTGAAATAGGCATAAACGACGACAACGGTGTGCACAATTCAGACGATACGCAAAGCACCCACTACGAACTAGAAAAAGGTAACACAACACCGACGATTGAAGAAAGAGCTCAAAGTTCAGCAACAAATGAAGTAGAGACACAACTTCTTTCAAATCTACGGATGACGATACTAGAAAATTTTTAAGTTTCCATGGTTGACTCTACAAATTTTATTTTTGTTTCTTTGATTCGTGTATAAAAATGAAACAGTTTCGCGCAATTTATTGTTTTATGTTTCATGCTTTGTGTTTCAGGTTTTATGTTTCTTTGATGTACGGCCTCCCTAAGAGCCCATTACACATGTTTCATGAAGAGTTTGATTCAGGTTTTAATTTCACATAGTTGTCTAAATAAAATAGAACAATAAGAAATCCACTAATTGCCTGACTTACCTGGGTACATCAGGTGCTGCGCATATAGAAAAGATGTGAAAAAAAAAGTTGCCAAAAAAGTGTTTCATTTAAAACTCGACAAAGACTATTCAGAAGTTAAGTTGGGTTAGAATAAAAGCTAAAGAAGGCAATTATTTTGGGATAGGGGGGTTAATTTTGAACCAAATTAGCCCAAAGTTGTATTTCTAAAAATAAAATAGGTGAACGATTTACGCTTAAACTTTATTTAATATCATTCTTACTACATACATAAAAAAATATTAGGCAAAAAACAATCACTTTTTCCAAAATTTAACAATGGGCAATCATGAAAATAAAAGTTGCGCGGACTTCCCATATGCGCAGTACAGTGTACCCAAGTAGGTCAGGAAATCAGTCGATTACTTACTCATTTATCATATTGCAACAACTTTGTGAAATTTCTAGCAAAATCAAACCTTTATGAAACATGTGTCATGGGCTCTCTGACAAATAGTCCAAGAAACCTTATAAACAAACAATGCTTATATGGGTTTTAAATTACACATATAAACTTAGGTGTGGAATTAACTCCAGAGATTTATTATAATTATTAACTATTTGATTATTTCGCATCATATTTTGCGATAAACTTCCATTTGCGTGTACCATAACCCAAACAAAATTATTAATAAAGAAAAAAAAGAAAAAGCCGAAAGTGCTGTTATGCATTTTTTACGAGCAAACACAGGATGCTATTAATAAGATATGAGGGTCTAAATATGTCCGTGTTTTCTTTTTTTGGGACTTTTGATTGACGTGCGAACACGCCTAATCGACAGAAAAGCTTCTGTTAGTATTCCCACATCAAATGAGCATTGTGAATGTAAACATCAAAAAGTTATTAAAGGAAAACATGTCATTTTTGACCTGTCAGATGTTTCAAATTTAATTTTATGTTCATTTGTAGTCTTTCCGTTAAAAGTATTTAGCATTTTTAAAAATAAAGCAATAAATGGTATTATTGGGGATTATTTCTAAAACCTTATAAAAAAGTGGTTGCTTATGCAATTTAATGTATATTGGCCAAGAATGAGTCACCTACAATAAAGACGATTTTTTTATTATTTTTGTTAATTTAAAAAAAAACTTTACAAATCTAATTTATCTAACCCATGGGGACATACCCATTAGTCCAGGAAACGAAGAAATGCCCGAGGGATTTTTTTGTGCAGTAAGACGGATTTCAATGCGGTTTTTTGCATTCGATTCGTATGAACGTCTACAAATTTTGTGAACAAATTTAATTAATGGGAAATGAAAAACTGCCCTTGTATAATAAAAAAATGATATTTTCGAAATGCATTTAAAAGTTTGCAATTACAAAAAAATTATAACTAGGTAAATAATGATAGAAATAGGCCCGAATTTGTTACTCGGGGACTTTCGAGGTGGTTGAACACGAATATGATACTATCAAGGGCCTACGAAGTACCATGGTTTTACGACAATTTCTCCTAATATCAGCCTAATTTTGTTACTCTGGAGGTTTTCGAGGTCGCTGACAACGAATATGACATTGACAAGGACCTGCGAAATACCTAGTGCGCGCTAAGAATGGTGTAAACGTCGTCTTCTGGAGTTTTACAACAAATCCTCCTAATATCAGCCCAATTTCTTTACTTGGGAGGTTTTTGTTGTTGCCGAACACGAATATGACATTGGCAAAGACCTGCGGAGACCTGGTGCGCGCTAAGGATGGTGTAAACGTCGTCTTCTGGAGTTTTACGACAAATCCTACTAATATTAGCCCAATTTTGTTACTTAGGGGTTATCGAGGTCGCTGAACACGAATATGATAGTGACAAGGGCCTGCGCAGTAACTAGTGCGCGCTAAGAATGGTATAAACGTCGTCTTCTGGAGTCTTACAATAATTCCTCCTAATATTAGCCTAATTTTGTTATTCAAAGAGTTTTTGTGGTCGTTAAACACGAATCTGATATTGATAAGGGTCTGCGGAGTACGAAGTGCGGGCTAACGTTATGTCCTAGGTAAATACGATATGTACGGTTCGTGCGATGCGGAAATCGCACGCATCGTAAATGGATGCGGCAATTGCAATCAATGGCTAAAGTAAATACGATAAATATTTCAGTATTAAAATGGCTTCAAAAGAAATAACACGTAAAATATTCCTAATGGATAACGCTTTGGCAAAATTTAAAATTTTAAAGATATTACAAAGAAAAAGGAAAAACAAACATACAATTTATAGAGATAGATTAAAGTTCGAAGAATTTCATCATCTATATCCACAGCTACGACTAGATAAAAATACCTTTCGGCAATATACAAGAATGCTTCCAGCTACTTTTGATTATATAGTTGAATCAATTCGTGAATCCTGTTATCATTGTCCAACTAACTTTCAAGTGCCCATTTCAATAGAGGAAAGGCTTTTTCTAACTTTAAGGTAAATAAAAATACATTTCAGTTATTTTCAAAAAATTTAATGATTGAAATAGAGGAAGTACTTAAACTATTATTAAGATTGTGGGTAATGTATTGGCTCAAGACCTGTTTCGTTATTAGGAAAATATTGTTGTATAGGATTATTTGAAAGAGGACTTTGACGTGAAACGGTAGATTCTGGTGATGAAATGCATGAGTAAATTGTGTTTGGCATTACATAATGAATATTCGATAAACCGTCCGCATTATAAGTAGCAGATCTTGCAAAAGACTTTTGGGAGTACTCTGTGATAACCGATGATGCAGAAGAATAATTTGTAGTGGCTGATTGATCATTACCATTGGCATTAGCATTATAAGTCAATTCTTGTATAACAATATCTTGAAATTGATTCCTTATGCGTAATTTTTGTATGGGCTTCATTTGCTTGAGAAAAGGAACTAATGATTTAAAAAACATCAAGTCATCATCATCGACATCTGGTTTGCCGAGAAATTCAAGTTTCTTAGTTTCAATATCTAATAACTGACGTTCCACAGAATATTCTGGTTCATTCTTCTTTTTTCTTTTTGGATAAGAAGGTGTTAAAGTTTGGGTAGACGATTGTGTGTTTGTCTGCAAACGCTGAGAAGTGGGCGTTTTGGTACAAAGTAATGGTGTATTTGATGAATGTCCTACTGCTACTGAGCTGAAAAAGTTGGTGCTTGTTCGATGTTGTTTTCATTTTCGGTTTCTTCATCGCTCGATATATCACTATTTCTATTATCCAGGTCAGATTCTTCGCCTATTGTTGGTGCATCTTCGATAATTGCTTGAAAGGGTCCTATATTTGGTACATTACTCTCTGTATCTCTGGGTGTAAGTGTGTCTTTTGAAAAGAAAAGAGCCGTGAAATACTGCTATTTTCCTGAATACTCAGGAGCAGTGTCGCCTGATTTAGGTTTCGGTATTTTTTTAAATTCCTTAGCAAATTGTTCTGGTAAATTTCTCCATTTTTTCTTCGCTTCGTCCTCTGAAACAACGAGTTAATATTAATGCTAGCGGGGGCTATAATACAAGGACCCGTGCATTAAAAATAATCAGTGTCTCCCCATTTTGTAGGAAGACTAAAAATAACAAAAGTATTTATTTCAGATATCTCTCAACTGGAATGGCATTCAGACAGTTGGCGTTGTCATTTCGGATATCTAAATCGTCAGTTGCTTATATTTTAATTGAGGTGTGTAAAGCCGTTTGGAACTCACTTCAGAAACAACATATGCCAATACCAAATCATAACAGTTTTAAAACCATTGCAAAAGAATTTTACGATAAATGGAATTTTCCCAACTGTGTTGGTAGCCTTGATGGAAAGCACGTAAGATTAAAATGTCCATCTCAGTCGGGAAGTATGTTTTATAACTACAAACAGTTTTACTCTATAGTAGGTACTTATGGCAATTGTGGATGCCAAATATAGATTTACGATGATTGATGTGGGTGCATATGGAAAGGATAGCGACGCAGGAGTATTTACCAATTCTGCTATTTACGAAAATCTTACAAATTGAAATATTACTTAGCCAGAAAATATGCAATTACCAAATTCCCATATAAAGGCTCCTTTTGTGTTTATAGGCGATGAAGCCTTCCCTTTGCGGACTTATTTGTTGAGGCCTTTTCCCAGACGACGAACTCAAGAAAATTGTATGGCTTCATATTTCAACTATCGACTTTCACGCACCAGAATGACCGCAGAATGTGCTTTTGGTATCAGTGCAGCAAGATTTAGGATTCTATTAAAAGCTATAGAAACTAAAGTTGAAAATGCCGTTCATATAGTAAAATCCATTTGTATTTTACATAATACCATACTAGACATGGAAAATGATTTATTTATTAACGTTTCGGAAACTGAAAATAACATACAAGAAAGAATTCCTAATTTAAATGTATCAAGGTCAAACAGCCGTTATTCAAGAGAAGCCGAAAACATAAGAGAAGTATTTTCTTAGTATTTTTTACCAATAAAATTTAAACCTTCAATTCAATCTACTTATTATTGTTAAACGTTTAGTATCGCCATAATTAAATGAAATTAAAAAGCAATATATTTAATAACTTGTAAATCCTACTCTTTCAGCGACATAACCCCATTCTCTATCAACCACAAGTCTGTCCTTGTAGCGCGAATTCCGCTTATTCCACAAAACATTTCGTTTTTGGATCTCCGAAATCAAGACTTCCATCGTGCGAAGATCAATGGCAACTGCGGGCAATGCGGGTGGAAACAAACAAATTTGATTTTTAAACACGGCGTGCGATGCGGCAACGCATAATCGTGACAAGCACGTGAATTTATTTGCCACTTAGGACAACATAATT
Source organism: Listronotus oregonensis (assembly GCA_019359885.1). NCBI lineage: Eukaryota > Metazoa > Arthropoda > Insecta > Coleoptera > Curculionidae > Listronotus > Listronotus oregonensis. The sequence goes on along the minus strand of JAHBCN010000450.1, from coordinate 125,788 downwards.
ATTTTCTATAGGTTTTATTTATTGCGGGCAACGCATCGCACGCAACGCATCGCACGCAACGCATCGCACGCAACGCATCGCACGCAGCGCATCGCACGCAACGCATCGCACGCAGCGCATCGCACGCAACGCACGCAACGCACGCAACGCATCGCACGCAACGCATCGCACGCATCGCACGCAACGCACGCAACGCATCGCACGCAACGCATCGCACGCACCGTACATATCGTATTTACCTAGGACATAACGTAAGAATAGTGTAAACGTCGCCATCTGGATTTTATGACAAATCCTACTAATATCAGCCCAATATTGATTCTCGGGGGGTTTTTGTGGTCGTTGGGGGGCTTGCGGAGTACCCGGTGCGCACTAAGAATGGTGTAAACGTCGTATTCCAGTACCCGGTACTAGATCATGGCCTTTGAGCTACCCGTCGTCGGATAGGTAGGTATTAATGTCGTCTTCTGGAATTTGGTAGTAATTTGTTAAGAGTTAAAAGTTATAATTTCTGCTTCAAGTTGTTTAAATAATATTGTTTTTTTTTTACAAATTGTTTAAATAATATTTTAGTATAAAAAATATATTTTTTGAAAGTTTAATACATATTAAAAATAATTCATTCATCAATTTCACTGCTTTCTTTTTCTCTTCGATAACCTCCAAGTAACAAAATTGGGCTAATATTAAAAGGATTTAGCGCGCTCTAGGTACTCCTTCAATATCATATTCTTGTTCAGTGACATCGATAACCTCCAAAAAACAAAATTGGGCTGATACTGGAAGGATTTGTCGTAAAACCCCAGAAGACGACATTTACACCATTCTTAGCGCGCACCAGGTCCCCGCAGTCTCTTGCCAATGCCATATTCGTGTTCAGCAACAACAAAAATCTCTTGAGTAAAGAAATTGGGCTGATATTAACAGAAGACGACTTTTACGCCATCCTTAGCGCGCACCAGGTACTCCGTAGGCCCTTGATAATTTCATATTCGTGTTCAGCGACCTCAAAAACCCCCGAGTAACAAACTCGGGCTTATTTCCATTATTATTTATCTAGTTATAAATTTTTTGTAATTGTAAACTTTTAAATGCATTTCGAAAATACAATTTTTCTATTGCACAAAGGCAGTTTTTGATTTCCCATTAATTAAATTTGTTTACAAAGTTTGTAGACCTTCATACGAATCGAATTCAAAAAACCGCATTTAAATCCATCTTACTGCACAAAAAATCCCTCGTAAGGCCTATTTTTGTGCTACGTTTCCTCGACTATTAGGCAGATATGAACTTTTTATGACGTTTTATTTATATGATTTGTCAAAATTATAACCAAAACCTGTCATTTAAAACCAATTATTGCCGCGTTTAATACCGTAGAATTTTTGTTGCTTTAATTGCTAAAAAATAACCTAAAATTAGTAAATTTAAATCATTTTGTACAGATTTGCTCTAATTTGGATAATGGACAGGAGTATAAGATAAAGTAAAGTCAAAAAAACTAAATATTTACTAAAGACTTAAAAATAAAAAACAATTATTTCGCTTAAAATATTGAAGATTTATTTTTTTAAATAGTAATTCCACCTTACATTTGCTTTTTATTTCTACTTCATAAAAAAGTTGTGTTTTTTTCAGATGAATAGGTTAAGTGGCAACACGGATACTCAAGATGGCGGAGAATCAGATCCTGAAGATCCGGAACAACTTCTAAACGAATGGCTTGGAGAACTGGACAATTTAACAGGGGTAAGTTTTAAGTTAATGGGCACATATTTAGTTCGATATATTAGGAAATGTCGCTCTTTTCAGTTTTCAATCAGTTCGTTATTAGAATATTCTTCACGATGTTTCGCCAACATCTCAGCTGGCATTTTTAAGTGATGCTTCCTTGATGGTTTGTCGATTTGGAGTTTGAAAAATTCGGTGCGATTCGAGGTAATATTATTTCTATTTTGAAAGTAACCTATTTTTTTTATTCTTACAAATGAATTTTTATATTGGCGTATTTTTAAAGTAAAAGAGTTAATTTATAAACATCAAATGTCATTTAGCGATGTGTTCAGTAATATCTCCAGAACCCAAGATTTTTGAAAATATGCACATCCCAAGTATTGATAGCATTACAAAAATATCATTTATAGTAAAGTCTAAAGTTCCATCCCTCCTTTTAACTCTTCAGAAAATGAAATTTTAAGAACCCTACCAATTTCTATTTTTCTGGGTAATCAGAAGCCTAATTACCAAGTCCCATAGTAATAATAACAAAAATGACGATTATTTTATACAAACTTTAATCCCAATTATACCTGCCCAATTATATAATTTAAAAATTTCAAACATACCATTTTTAATCGTAATCAATAGCCTACACACCAATTTTCGTACTTCTAAGTCCAAATATGACGAATTTCTATACAAACTTTTACCCTACACTCTACCCCTTTAAGAGGAAAACTTTCCTAAAAGCCTTTTTTAGCCGACGTCTCCTACTCATAATCTCGCCCTGTGCCAAATTTCATCTTTATAGGTTAAGTAGTTATCGAGGTTTCGAGATTACATATATATTTGTGGTGATTTTTTTTTGCAAATATATATATTTTTTTGGGTCCCATCACGAAATTTTGTTAGATATACCCCCAAAAAAATTCCCTGAAAGTTTCAGCCCTTAATATTAATATTAAGTACTCGCCCAAAGCGTGTGAAGATTTTCCATTTAAAAAACAAGTAAACTTTGATCCTTTTTTAATTTCTATAACTCAGCAGCATATTATGTTATCGTCTCGCCCAAAAGCGGGATTTTTTAAGAATTAAATGCTCTACAAAAGTGTCCATTGCGGCAAAATAGCACCTTATACCTGTAGGTAGCACGGGTCACTAAACCTAATTTTTTCATAAAATTCTCGTTTTTCTGTCATTTTCTCAGAAATGACAAGAGCTACACAAAAAAGATGAATAACAAAGTTGTTAAAAATTTAATTACCTACAAAAAAGGTCCAAATAATCGAATCGCTTAGACCAACAGTTCTCGAGATATTTGGCCTTTAATTACTTTTACTATACTAATACTACAAATTATAATTTGTAAAAATTTCATAGTAAAATTAATTAAAGGCCAAATATCTCGAGAACTGTTGGTCTTAGCGATCCGATTATTGGGTCTTTTTTGTAGGAAATTAAATTTTCAACAACTCTGTTATTTACCTTTTTTGTGTAGCTCTTGTCATTTATGAGAAAATGATAGAAAAACGAGAATTTAATGAAAAAATTAGGTTTAGTGACCCGTACTACCTGGCCGGTGTGAGTTGCGACTTTGCCGCAAAGGACACTTTTGTAGAGCATTCAATTCTCAAAAAATCCCGTCTTTGGGCGAGACGATAACATAAAATGCTGCTGAGTTATAGAAATAAAAAAAGATCAAAGTTTACGTGCTTTTTAAATGGAAAATCTGCACACTCTTTGGGTGAGTACTTAATATTAATATTAAGGGCTGAAACTTTCTGGGGGTATTTCCAACAAAATTTCATGATGGGACCGAAAAAAAATATATTTGCGAAAAAAATCACCTAAGTGAAGTCGCCTTTAATTCGGAAATATTCCGTACTCTAAAACAATGTTTTTATCTTCCTAGTAAAATAATTAGCAAAATTATTTAATCATATTATTTCATAATCTCTTAGAGTCTTGTTACAATTATAAAAAAGCTGATGCCCCAAGCATAAACCAGCGAAAGCCTGTCCGTATTTAAAATCCAACAAGGCAATTAAAAGCCGAAATGAAAAAGTTGGAAATGAAAAACTTTTTTGACGCCAAATAAAGGTTTTAATTTAGCTCGGAAAAGTTTCTCATTATACCTCGAATTTGATACTTTTGCGTGTTGTGACGGCTGAAAGATAAATGTAAATGGATTATTTTTTGGCTTTATTTGTGAAGGGGTAATTCTAAAAGGTTAATACCCAATTGAAATAATTAAAAGTGGGTATTGTAAAAAAAAAAAGAAAAATGGACGTTTCAAGTTAGCGGAGTCTGTTTTATATTAACGAAGTAAGGGAATTAAATACTTTTAGAGAATTGAAAAATGATGTGTGTTTTAGGTTATTGGTATAAAAGTTTTTATGCTTAAAGAATTTTATGGTAAAAATAAATAAATAACAAATTTATCTGATTTTGTATTTTCCCTCTTTTTAATGTCGGACAAAAAGCATCCATGGTATACAATTATTTTAATTTATAACTTTTACATCCTATCTATCAATGATTTAAGTGTCTATTGCAAATGTTTCTTTTAAGGGAGGAGATACCTATAAACGCTTAAATTCAGCTTCTCGATTTTCATGACTTTTTTTAAAATGAAAGAGTCATTGTGTATTTTTAAAAATTGGCGTCTGGTTAATTTAAATATTAAAATTTATATATATATATATATATATATATATATATATATATATATATATATATATATATATATATATATAATATATATATATATATATATTTAAATTATTTAAAATGGCGGATGTACACTAAATTCTTCCAGGAAGGTCGCAGCGAGACTTCTCAATTGGCGACCATTGTAGTATCGGATAGAGTGATTTGAAAACAAAAATCAAAATTCTGTGTCTTTATCAATATCATAATTTTTAATGGAACCTAAAAAAAAAAAAAAATCGCGGCATAAAATACTTGGAAAAAATTAAATGAATTTTGGGACGAATTTTCCATTGTTTTTGCTTCGATAAAATTATTTTTTCAAAAACTTTGTAGGTTTATATAGAAAATAATATTATTAAAACGATGTTTGCAAAATTTAACAGAGATCAATTAATAACTTTTTGAGTTATCATGTACGCCAATTTGAAAAATATGTTTTTGAGAAAAACGCGTTTAAAGTTTGAATACATACAGGGGTCTGTAAAAGGTCTTTACAAAAACCTACCACTATTCTTCACATGAAAATTAGCCGATTTAAGGAAACTTACCTTAGTACAAAGTTGCTTAGTTTGGGCGCTAGGCGGCGCCGAAGTGACAAATTTAAAATCGTTTTTCTCGATTAATTCAAAAATTGCTCATACCATTTTGTCGAAATTTGGTATGCTGGCATGGCTCTATGGGACAAAAAAGTCATGTCACAGGTATTATGATTAACATCAGTCCATGGGCGTAGAACCTGGGTTTTTATTAAATGCTTATTTCAAATTTCTACGCGAATGAAACAAGAGGGGTTTAGGTACAAAATTCAGATCAACCAACTTATTCGCTACAAATAAGGTACTCTTGATAAGACTAGATTTCTCTAACGGTTTTCGAGAAATTTGGATTTTAAAAATGTGCGGATTTTTTTACCAAAAATCAAGTGATGGGTGTCTCTTAGAGGTCTCTAAAAAGCTCATTACTTATTCCTTGGACCAAAATTAGCCCAGATAAGCAAACTTATCTTAGTACAAAGTTGCTTAGTGTAGGCCCTAGATGGCGCTCAAGTGACAGTCTTAAATGGTTTTTAGCGCCGTCTAGTGCCCAAACTAAGCAAGTTGCTAAACTGGGCTAATTTTGGTCTATGATGTAATAAGCTTTTTAACGACTTTTAAGAAACATCCTGTCACTTGATTTTTTGGTAAAAACTACTGAAAATTTTTAAAATGCAAATTTCTCGAAAACCGTTAGGGGAATCGAGTTTTATTAAAAGTACTTTTTTTGTATCAAATAAATTGGTTATTCCAAACTTTCTACCCAAAAAACTCTTGTTCCACTGGTGTAGAAATCTGAACCAAGCAATCATAAAAAAACCCAAGTGTTTCGCCCGTGGACTGATATTAATTATAATTGTGACATGAGTTTTTTTGCCCCATAAAGCTATTCCAACGTACCGAATTTCTGCAAAATGGTATAAGCAGTTTTTTAATTAAACCGGAAAAACGATTTTAACATTTTAACTTTATCGCTGCCTAGCTTTCAAATTAAGCAACTTTGTACAAAAGTAAGTTTACTTAAATCGGCTAATTTTGGTTTGAATAATATGTTGTAGGTTTTTGTAAAGACTTTTACAGACACCCTGTATAAAATAGGGTACACATACAGAATAGAGTCGTCACGGTTTACCCTTTATAATATATGTTTAAAAATTTGGTGACGGATTCTTAAAGGATTATAGTTACATTTTAAGAAAAAATATTTTTATTGCAAAATTTTACAAGTATTTGCCCCCTTAAGACATGTTAGCAAAAATTCTTCATTTTTACCTTTCCAGCAAAAATCTAATACTCAAACCAACGTAAAAATATAAATCATACTTGAGATCGTACGAGAAAAGAGGTCGGACTCATATTGTATGTCGTAATGCCTGCCTTGAATTTCCCAGTTATTTTCTCATATTTCTTGTTGGCGAAATGATAAACTTCGCAAATGTGCTAGTTGTTTAATTTATTTCGCTTGAGGTTGTATATTCTATTATGTTATATATTTTAAATCAAATTAATATTAAAAGCAAAAACTTTTTTTTTTAATATTGTTCGACTTCTTTGTAGTCCTTTAGTTGGACCCCTTTGAGCATGCCACCAGAGATCCATGGATTTTTGCAACGGTATCCGAAGTCTTATGGGTCGCTGATCACGAAAAAAATTGTTTTTAAAGAACAAAAGTGGTCCAATTTTTTTAACTTGCAGTTTTTGGTCATTTTTTTGAGTTTTTTTGTAATTATAAAAATATCCCGAACAAAAGTTGTAGATAATTTAATTACGAACATTTTCCTTTTTTTGGTGACTTTTCTCTACGTCAAGTAATCGACTGGAATACGTTTATGCGCACCCATTTTCTAACCTCTTCCGTTGTTTTTATCGATTATATTGCGATTTTCCCTATTTCTAAAAAAACTGGTTGTAGGGAAGAGTGGGGTAATATCGCGCAGGCGGATTATCTGGTTGTCAGGAACTTGTGTCAGGGAAAACAATTAATATGCAAAAAAATACAATAAAATGTGTTTTAGTACTAAACAAAACGACGTGCATCGCATACTTCGAATGAAAAACAAGAAGCGGGCTAAATGATTTTGGACAATTTTTGTTTTTATTTTCTTGTTCAAGCACATCATCGTGATCGCAATATAATCAATAATAGCCCAGGCAGTCAAGCTCAAAATAGTGTCATACCTCCGATTTTTTTATATATACACGGATTTTCTTGAAAATTTAAAATTGAGCTTATCTTACCCTCCATATTAAAATCTATATGGTCGCAAGGTGTGCAAATTGTTTTTAAGGGGTGAAAACCACCCCTTATCGAAAAAATAGATTTTATAGGTTTTTTGGCTTTTTTCGATTCAAATGTCTTTTATTTATATAGGATAAATATCCTAACGTATTGTACAACATAGAATTGGTGTATTTTGAATTATTAGCCCTTAAGAACCTTTAAAAACTACCTATAACTACTACTACCTATACTACTGATAAAAATATTATAGAAAAAATCTTTTAACGATTTGTAACATTACAATTGTAGTTTTACTGAAAAAAAATTCATAGCATTTTAATAAAATTATTAGTTACCACTTTTCAACCCCCAAAATCTACCCCTTTGCAGAAAATAAAATAAAAACATATCTTATGACTGCCAATTTTTAGATTTTGCGTAATTTTAGTATAACAGTTTATTATCTCTACTTGAAATAATTTTTAATTGTCTACACCCTAGCAACCCCCTAAGAACCACCCCTTTGACAAAAATAAAATAAAAAAAAATATTTTTTAATGACTACTCATGTTTTGATTTTAAATTTTGTTGGTTCTAAAGTTTATTCTCCGAACAGTGTATATACATACATAGTAGGTCTCAAATGTACCTACAAACAACCTAATGTCAACAGAAAAAATCAGTGCGCCAAAATTTGAAACTTTTTTTATTTTAAAATTGATTAAAAAAAATTCAAAATCTTATCTTTTGTGATAGATGTCATAGATAACATACAAATAAAGTAATTGTTGCAAGGAATAAGTTTAATTTTAATTTTGAATGAAATGACTTTAGTTTTGGCCCCTAAAACCAGATAATAAATAATTTTTCTTTGCACAGTTCTCCTCTACAACCAACACTTATAGGTGCTCATAACACAAAGTTAAAAGCACCTTTCTAAAAAGAAGTATCTCTCGTTATATACATCTTTACAAAGGCTTTCCAGCAAAAACATGCCTGCCACCTCCTACATCCAACTTAAAACATATAAGGGTATACTGATCTTCTGAGGTTTGAACCTAATCCGCACAAGATAAATATATGACCAGTTACTTATTTCTACACACTTACCCACTGTCTAAAGAAAATATATCTAAAAATTAAGCTATAGTAACCGGTGCATGTTATTTTGATTATAAAAAAAGAACCCTTTTATGTCGCAACATCATAATAGATTAAATATGCAAATAATTATTACTTCAACGCATTTACGCCAAATCTAAAATGCAAATGCAAAAGGTCTGTAATTATCAAGACCTTGGCATAACAATCAAAGCCATTAGTAATTAACATGTAACACAACTCAACAACAAACAAATAAAATAATGTTCAACCCATTCCGTGTTAAGAGCATAAGGGAATAAAACAGATGATTATTATGAAATACAAAGTAAAATATGATTTATTGTCCTTAACTTACTGAAAGACGTTAAAAATGTGTTGTGACATTGAGCGACGTGTGAAACTGCAATACTGACCCATCACTTGTCAATAGACACTGCAGTCCCTCTCCTGGACGACAAAAATCTATTTATTGAATTTAGGAAGCGTAAGAATGACTCTATGACGGAGTTTAAACTTTTATGTTGTTTTTTTTTACTAAAAAGGACTTCAACCACAAGCAGTCCTTGAAAGCTGGGACGGTCCGACGGTCTCCGGGATGCTTAGACTTGCGGGCCCTAGCAATTTAACAAAAAATACACATAAATAAATTGACACAAAGATTACAAAAATATGTGTAATAAAAAAAAATTAAGTAATGACATTGAAATGTGGATACTACGAAGAATGCTTCAAAGCCCCTGGACCGAGCATATGTCAAACAACGATGTTTTACTGAGAGCTGTAGTAGATATTGTAAAATAACGAAAAACGTCTTATTTGGGCCACATACTTAAGAGTGACCGATATTGTATCCCAAACTTATCCTTCAGGGCAAAATTGAAGGGAAATGCGGGCAGGAACGTAAGCAGCATTCTTGGTTTCGGAATATCAGAGATTAATGCGGAATACCAGATGCGGGGTCTATATTTCGCCATGCTAAAAACCACACGCTTGTTATCAGCGGCGTAGCGTGACCTGTGAAAGTGGGAGGGCCTGTAAAATTTTTAAACAAATAGAAATAATAACAAGTATAAATACACAAATTTTATATTTAAACATTAAAAAACCTTATGACTACAAAACTTATCTTACAAATAAATATAAATATTTTAATAAAACATCATTCTTCGATTTTTGTTTCCAGCAAATACTTAAGTTAGCATTTTAATTCTTTTTTTGTCATTAACTTTAAAGATTTTTTTCCAAATACATTAAAGCTTACCTTGTCAACCTTTCTTTCTCCATTGTGTTCCTGAGATAATCATTAAAAATTCTTAACGTCGAGAAAAATCTTTCCGTTGACGCCGAACTACCTGAAAAACTTGTTTTAATATTTTCAGCCATAACATTTAGTGCCGGAAAAAAAAATTGTACGCATAAAATCTTCATTATTGGGAAAAATAAAACCGTTTTCATGTCGTTCATCTAACTTTTTTAAAATCTTTCTTTGTCTAGGTAAAGAAAGTTCATTTACAAAATACCCTAATGATTATATTTCCGTTAAATAAGTTTTCATTTTATGAAAAAGATCATTGAAACAAGCGTTGCTTCGATAATTCAAAAGCGACTGAATAGTCGCTTTTGCTTTCAGAAACATTGTCGAAATACTGAGTTGTGGTGACTACAATTTTTTGGACAAAATGACAGTTACACCCAGTTCTAATTTAAGTACAATAAGACAGAATAAAATATCTTCACTTAAAATGGTTTTTAATACTCCTGAAGCATCAGCTACTACTTTTGCGTTATTTGTATTCCTTGAAACAATATTTTAAGTTATAATTTCAGGGGGCAGAAGTTTTAACAAAGTTTTGACTGATAAATGTCGTACTGTCCACCGCGTTTGAAAAAGGCTCTTCAAAACCTTTATATTTGATTCGGGACATACCTCTGATATTATCTTTTGAAAAATACCATGCCTCTTTGCTGATGCTTCTATAATATTATACAAAGTATTTACTGTTTCCATCGTATCCCTTAATTTTATTTATGTTTTCGCAGCATCTAGAAACAGCGAGTTCTAATAGGTGAGCATGGCAGTGGACGTAGTGTGCTCTAGGTTCTATTTCTTTAAATTTTGCAGATAAACCATTAAATTAACCACTTACATCCGAGCTTCCATCGTAAGCTTAAAACCTAAGATAATCCAAAAAACGCCAATTTTGTTCAAGTATTCAGTTACTGACTTGAAGAGTGATTCATGATATTGGGGCAACCAATGAAGCCTAAAAACCTTTCCCTAATAAAAGGTTTATTTTCTACAATTTTTACGTATCGAAATTCTATGGCAATTTGCTCCATATGTGCTATGTCTTTGGTTTTATCCATAATAATAGAGTAACATTTGGAATTGTTGATTTCACTGACTATGTCTTTTATATAATAATCTCAGAAATCAGGGTAATCATCTTATTCTGAATTTGAGGAGGAAGATAGCTGCACATTTTTGATTGCATCAATTCTTTTACATCAATATCTTTGTCGCTGTCTCTTAGATCTAAAATTTCTAAAAAATTTCCTTTATTTTTAGAGTCAGATAAAGTTTAGTAATGAGTAGCGTAGAATAGTAAAGGCATAGGTGTACTATTTTGGTGTTTGCCAATAAGCTTTACAATGTTATGTAAGTAGGAAAAAGTATAGTGAGTCCCAAAAAAGTGGGGGGGCCAGTACCCCCTGGACCCCCCGACGCTACGTCGCTGCTTGTCATTTTGTAATGGATAGGGATTCTCTACGTGCACATGAGACGAGAAGAAGAAGAAGAATGACAAAGTAAGATGAAAAAAACGACACAAGATCAGCGAAGTTAAGCGACTTCGAACACGGTTAGTAATTGAATGGGAAGACCACTCAATAAACACCGTGTGTCATGATTTAGAACACACGTAAAGCTGTCCCGTCTGGATGACATTACCCAGAGGTGAATGGGGGTAATTTAGAAGTGGTAGTTATTCGTATAACGTCCGTGTTGTCACTACCGCGTTGTCTTGGTAAGTTTTTTACTGATCTGCCTGTATTAATAAAAGATCTTTTTCCAATAATACAGACAAATCAGTAAAAAAATTGCTAACGAGGGTACGCGGACGGTCCGAGAGGTGCTTCGAATTATGGGCTCCCACTTCGCGTGCTTATAGTATGTGTAAGTGCCAAACAAATCCTAAAATTGTAGGTAGCAACTCGTTTCGTTTTCGAGAAATCGTCAGTCAAAAAAAAGATATTTAATTTGTAAATTCAAATTAACAAAAAAAATTACAAGCTAATTAAATCTAAGAAAATTAATTTTGGACGGAACCGTTATGATTATTGGTTATATTTATTGTACAATTCGTATTATTGTTGAAGCTCAATCCCTTTTGTATTTCTTTTTGTTGAACTAAAGATGTTGAAGCGAAGTGTTCGTGTATGTTTTGGTTCTCTTGATTGACTGTTACAGATTTTGTAGTTTCCAAGTTACAAGGCCTAAACAACTTTTGGGTTCCTTTAATTTTTCTTTGTATGGACTCCTCTATATATCTTTCTGCTACATTGGAAGAAAGCCATCCTCCGTGTCTTTTCAAAGTGAGCAAATCATCGCCGCTTTCTACCAACATGGTAGCCCGAAGAACGCCTTAGCCCATGTCCGGTATATTCTTCGTGATTTTTTAGTTTTAAGTATTTTGCAACTGCAACAAGTTTTGGAATACCACTGATAGTATGGCACCCAACATGTTGAGCGTAACATCTTTGGTTTCGGTATGCAACAAATAATCTTCTACTCTCCATATTTTTAGGGCGGAGATTTGCGTATTTACGGTAAAGTGTACAGGGATTGAATTTGCAATTTTCATTGGTAATGGTAAAACTTCTTAACCTGTGAGTTTTTCCATCTCGTAAGAACACGACAAGGAAAAGCCCATTATCTTCGACATCGTCTAAACTCAAACGTATTATATCATCTCTGCGGCATGCGCCGAAGATGCCAAACACTAAAATTACTTTTGCTAGTAGATATTGTCCATCTAAAGCTTCACATAAAAATTTGGTTACTTGTTCTGATGTAAGAACCTTGGATTTCTTTGGTACATATCCTACAGCTTGTCGTTCCAAAAAAGCGATAGTTTTTGTATATTGGTTGTAAGTATTTTCTTTTATTGCCAAAACAACTCTTTAACATGGAGAATCGACTCCATAAGGTGGATCACTTCATAGATTTGGCTTTTTCAGAAAAATAAACTAAGAGAATATCGTCACTCACAATTTTGATTCTTTTCTAAGTCCGCCATTCGGTAAAAATGTGATATTCATGTTCATATCTCAACCTGGATTTTACTGGTAATAAATCTTCTTCTTATGATTGAGGAATCGCGACTTCCGAATTCTGAGCATGGTTGATTTCATCGTAAGAAAAGCCCTTCGCCATATTAACGATCCCATTCTTGCAGAAAAGCTTTCCTTTCTTGTCCATCGACGAGCTGTGGGAATCTACCGCTATTTTTTAGGCTTCTGCTTCGAAAAACTAGCCAATATAATTTCTTTCCTGGCAGCACCCGATAAAGCATCTCGAGCAACGAAGAGAATTCGCTTTTGAAACTTCCTTTAGGGGCACCCAAAAAAATCCACTTTTTTTCGCAAATTCCAAACTGAAAACTTACTTTACCAAAATGTTCCACTGGACCCCAATAGCATCTGGTATACAGTGTGTCCCAAATTGGTGGGGAATGTATGGGGATCTTGGAAACCACGATCGATAGAAAATCGGTTAAATGGGGAAAGTTTTGAACAATTATGTTAGTAAGCTAATCCCGTTTACTACATGGCTTTATCTATTCAGGTTTGTGAGAAATTTTGAAAAAACCTGAAACAAGCATTTTCGAAAATCGACCATTTTTTTATAAGTAAAAATTTTTCAAATCTGTAAAAACTTTATTATAGCAAATCTTTGTGTAAAATATGACCGAGTAGTCAATTTTTATTTTCTACGTTTCGGGTTTTTAGAATCATCATCAACTTTACTTTTTCATATGGGCGCCATATTGGATTTTTTCGCAGCCAAATAGTGCTTTTTATTCTTATTTCAACAATGTATAATATGTTATAGTTTGGGAGTTTATAACCTCATCTACTTCAAAAAACAAATATTTTCTCAGTTTGCATTGATTCCGGCGAATGTCATCTAGCGTCATTATCAAGTTGGCTCGGGTACGTTATTAAAATTTTTTCAACTCTGTAAAATGGTTAATTATTTAAAGAAAAACTTGATATTTTGTAAGGTAAATTTCCAAAGCAATAGAAATATAGCTGCGCAAACGTATTTCGACAATTTTCCTGAAAGGCAGCATCCTAAACTAACATACTTTCGAAAACAGGTTACAAATTAGCTTAAATTCGGAAGTTTTAAAAAACCACGACCTAAGAAGTACGTTGAAGAAAATCGACAACGAGATGCTGCAGTTAACCAACATTTTAAAGAAAATCCAACATCTTCAGCCAGGGATGTTGATAGAGAATTCCACATACCTAAGTCAATCATTCATAGGATAGTTAGGACTATTTAAAAAAATATCGTTAATATGTTGAGAGAAATGAACAACATTTTTAATTTTAGGTCGTTATTTTACATCTTCATTGTAGTAGGAATATTAGTTTAGCCACTTTTCATTGTTTTTGTTTTCACTTGTTTCAATTAACTTGTTACGTGTAGTTTTGTTGTAACACGTTATTAACGTTATAGGTATGTTCGCGAAACCCATTTCTGTAGAATGTCTGTTCAGCTTATCTATTTTGCCAATTACTAATATTTTATTGTTTGCAAAAAAAATGACGTTCGCCGAAATCAAGGCCAACTGAGAAAATATTTGTTTTTTGAAATGAATGAGGTTATGAACTCTTAAATTATAATATGTTATACATTGTTAAAATCAGAATGAAAAGTACTATTTGGCTGCGTAAAAATCCAATATGGCGTCCATATAAAAATAAAGTTGATGATGATTCTAAAAACCCGAAACGTAGAAAATAAAAATTGACTACTCGGTCATATTCTACAAAAAAGTTGCTTTAAAGAAGTTTTTACAGATTTGAAAAATTTTCACCTATAAAAAAATATGGCCGATTTTCGAAAATGCATGTTTCAGGTTTTTTCAAAATTTCTCAAAAACCTGAATAGATAAAGCCATGTAGTAAACGGGATTAGCTTACTAACATATAAAACTTTTCCCGTTTAACCGATTTTCTATCTATCGTGGTTTCCAAGATCCCCATACATTCCCCATCAATTTGGGACACACTGTATATCTGGTAATTAAAAAAAAATTTTAAATATTTGCTTGCAGCAGTACTTTGAAAAGAGGTTTTTTTTTAGTTACCAAGCTAATCAAATCATTCGTTTCGCGAAAGCTCTCTTACTAAAGTAATTTTTATTTAAAAAAATAAACCGAACACGCTTGTTATAGTTTCTAGAATAGGACCAGTTTCTTTAGTACACAACTTTTTCTAAGATATCGTATCGAAATTGGTATGCAAACTCATTACCACCTAATTCTGTAAATATTTATTATATCTTACTTGAAATGTAAATACGAAAGAAAAAACTAAACCGATAAATTCATCCCACATCTGAGTTGAGAAAAAACACATATACCTTGTAAGTCTTATAACGGTCCGTTAAAAGGATATACCAGTTCATGTCTGATTTATTATTAGTACTATGCCTCAAGCTGTACCTACAGAATGGCTTTTCCAATATCTATTTTCTATACAATGTAAATAAATATTTTAAACTAACATATACAGGGTGAAACTCTTAAATAAAAATAATTCGGTTGTTTTGACGTTCGATAAGAAAAATACGATTTTGTGGTTTGAATATAATTTAATGACTTTTATTTCGAAAGTGAAAATATCTGTCAGATTATGTTTTCACGAAGCTATTACCTTCCACAAAAATTTTTTCATGTATAATTTTTTGAGATGTGAGAACAGCCAGAAGTCAAAGGGAGCTAAATCAGGCAAGTAGGGTAAATTCGTATATTAGTTTACTGGTTTTTATGTCATTTTGTGATCTGTCTGAAAGGGCGCGTTTTCTTGATAAGATTTCTTTTTCGTTGAACAAACCAGATCTTTTCTTACACATTTATAATCACCATCTGTTCTAAAATTAAAATTGGTGTAAAAAAAGGTTACAATAATAATTTGATTTTTTTCTTTTTGAATAAAATCCATGAACGAAATTTCTTTTGCATCCCAAAAAAACACCTTCTTGTCCTATTCCTGGACCCCTAATTCGCCTTAAAGTCGAAAAACTAGGTTCACACCACTCCCAGCCTCTAATTATAATCCAGGATAATGGTGGTAGATCCAAGTCTCATCCATAGTGACGAAGCGATGATCTAAATCATTTTTGTCATTTCTAAAATGCTCAAAATGTTGCTGAGAAAGTCGCATTTGAATGTGTTGTACCTTGTATCAAATTATTTTAAGAGTAGCTTTCAGTGGAAAAACAAAAGGACAGTAGATCAGGGCAAAAACAGAAGATCTTTTGTTAAAACAGAAGATCTGGCAACACTGGTTCTGCCCGCGGTATTCCGCTCTCCATGTTAGAAGGTAAAAAGGGAATCGGCCACAGCACGTTTTCTGTTTGTCTTTATTTCCCTCAAGCCATTGCCTATTAAATTGAGATCTCCTTTTATCGCACTAAAAATCTTAGCACCCAAGAAATTGTGCAGATAACTTTTTAAAGCCAATTTTTAGCCAAAGTATTGCTCATACCGCCTAATAAAAGCCTTAGAACTTCTACTAAATCTTGGTTAGCTAATTGAAGATCTTCCAAAATCCAATTTGTATTTTTGCTGCGATTTCTGGTGTTGATGCAATTTTTGGTTGTTCTTCACGGACAACCCATATTTCTACATTTCTAATTAAAGGTAAAAAGTCCCTATTTAGCTTTAACAATTGATTTTGGTGCTACACTTTCGAAAATACGATGCATATTGTACAGTTTCTCTATTGTAAACAAATACTGTAACATGTCAGCTTTAGACAGCTAGAAATATAGGAATGAGTTAACAGATCTACATGAAACTAAAAACGTGCTCATAAAATAGTATTACCATTTTTATGAAAATAAAACGACGAACCTAATACCGCCATTTCTTATGGAATGACAAAACTTATTAAACGATCAGTTATTTGTAAAATAAATAATATAAACGTAAAATCATTTCTTAATTATTGTCTAGCGTCTCCAAAGGCTCTGTTGTTACAGTACATCAATTTTTTCACAAAAAAACAGCGATCATTTGTCTCGAATTGCTTCAAACATCTTTTCTTGGATTTGGTTGATCTAGAAACATCCTTACTCAGCGCCGGATTTAAGACTGTGGAGGCCCTTGGGCAGATTTCGTGTGGGTGCCCAAGTTCCTACCATTCAAAAAATAAGAAAAAATTTACATTACTTTTACAAATATATTTTTAAAATAATACCAATTAAATTTAAAGTGCAGTTCTTACGAAATTAGAACGAAATACGAAAAACAATATCATTGTAAGTTTAATAGAATGGAGTCAGATGCCCTGTCATTAAAATTCTTGCACTTTTGTAATTTTTTTAATTGTTTGATTATATCAGACATATCTAATTCCTTTAAAACATTGTGCTCAATACTCATTGTAAAGAGATGATTTTCCACTTAGCCATTGAGCCATTGAGATACTCCCTCAAGATGGGGAGTAAATTGCAAGTGCTTGGCAGGGCCATTTGAGATTTTGATATTTTACCGATTGCCTGATTGGAGTAAACAAATATAGATCAATGATTTCTGTTAATATTTAATATAATCATGTTTGTACAAAGTATACTGTAGGTGAAGGTAAAACACAAAAAAATATATGAAAGGAAAAGTTGTTCACTAGTTTTTAATAGTCTGAATTTGATTTTTTTCCGAAGGCTGTAGCCCCGGTTGCCCTCCCCGAAATCTGGCCCTGCCCATACTAGTCCAGAAGAAATCGGCGCATGAGTACCGAAAACTATTTCACATCAATTTTTTTATACAGATCCTCTTTAAATTGTTGATATCAATGCATGTTGCCGTGGCCGCCGTGGGGTAACCTGGTGTGATGATTTTTTTGTGAAAAAATTGAGGCATTGTAACAACAGAGCCTTTGGAGACACTAGACACTAATTAGGAAATTATTTTACGTTTATATTATTTATTTTACAAATAACTGATCGTTTAATAAGTTTTGTCATGTCAAACTTTCCAGTAGAAACATCAGATAGCAGAGCCATGAGCCCGTTTATAGGGTCCGAAAATGTTTTTGATAAATCCCTTTACGGTACGTTTGTGCTTAATTAATTAGTCACTGGTTACAAGTAAAACTAAACAATTTGTAAGAATATACTATCGCCTCACCCACATTATATAAACTCATTTGCACTAAAGCCACTTAGTATGCAAAATCAAGTCAACTAAATCAAAGAAATCATGACTTTTAATTACAGTATCCACCTGAAGTGTCATTTCTAATTTACTTTTTCGAAATTTGCATAAGAGAAAGGCGTTTAACTTTTAAAACGCCTTTGATATTCTATCTCGGTAATCCATTTAGTTTAACTACAAGCTGGTTTGCTCTGACCTATCCTAATGTTAAAGCAGTTAATTTTCTAAATCCATTTTTGTAAGTACCGGTTTGTTATTCTCGTCTACGTATTTTCTATTTTTTTTTTAATAAAACTTGTATTTTATTTAATATTACCGTAAATATATGATAAGTTCTTTGTTTCGCATAAGTAAAACAATGTCCTTGAGCTTCTTGTCGAAGCCCAAATCGTTGATTTTGACATATCTTAAGCCTTATACCAGGTCTGGAAGGATGCGCACCTTTGTTCGTGGCTCTCCAGGTTCTTTTCTATTTGACGTAGTGACTATAGATGGTTACTGTTCTAGCTTTGGCCAAATTTATTCTGAGATACTTTAGCGTTTAGTTTTGGGACTAAATTATTTCTTCTTTACATTAACTTAGCTTCACCTGTATGTATCTATGTAACGGAATCTTTAAACTTAATTTTTAGCAATTTTGAAAGGTCAGATTAACTTGAAAATTAGTAAAGGAGTTAAGAGCCAATGACAATACAATTATTTTATAACTTTGTTCTAATGCCCTGACTAGGATCATTAGAATAAAAAAACAAAACTCTTTCACAAAATCAGCTACCCAAAAATTTTTGAGGCTTTGCGTATGGGTTTTCCTTTATATGATTTGAATTTCCCATAATAGATTTATGAGTCAAAAGACGGCTGAAAGATACAAAATTTGTCAATTTTTAAAATGCTAAATTGCATACAATTTGGGATTATTTATCTTCAAAATCTATTTTGCTTAAAGGAAAATATATTTTGTTTCTTTCAAACATTATTTGAAATATTTTAGCCGTTAAAAATCTATTCGTTTTAGGATTAAAAAAAAATTACCCTAAAAAATTAATATATTATCACAATGTTTTGCATGAAAAATTGAGATTATGTTAACCCACCCTTCTCTTTAAGATCTCCATTATGCTGAAAGTCGCTCTTTATTTTTTAGGGGCGAAAACTACCCCTTATTGCAAAAACCTTTAAAACTTTTATATTGAAGCTTAAGTCACATAAAAATAAGTATTTAATTCTTTGAAACAATAATTAATGTATTTTAACCCTTGAAAATCAACCCTTATTATGATTTAATATAAAAAATTGTTTACCTAAAAAAAAAAAAGTCACAAAATGTGACTGCTCAAAATAATACTTATTTAATTTTGTAACTTTTTAATACTCAAAAATCCACCCTTACAATATTGCAATGCAAGGAAGAAGTATAATTCCGCGGATTTTTAAAAAAATGCATCGATTAGCTTTTAGCATGCTCCAAAAAAATTGTTTTTTTAAACATAACTCCTTCAGTTTTTGTGATAAAAACTTCTTTAAAAAACCATTTTGTTGGTTTTTTCAGGAGCTATAAGATCCTATATATTTAAACTGTTTAAAACCTTTACTTTTTTAAAGGGGTGAGTTTAAAGGACTGAAACAAGGTAGTGCTCGTCTATACACGCGTTTTAAACGTTTATATCTCACTAATTTCCATCATACAATTAAAAAAAAAGCAAAATATTTGTAATTCAAAAGCTAAAATTGAATACCTTAGTAATTTTACGTATCTTCCTTAGTTTTCGAGTTATTTTTAAGAAAAGGTCATTTTTTATTAAAATTCTGAAATTTGATTTTCACTGGCAGCTCCATTTTTTCAAAATTAAGCAATTTAAATCAGTTAAAACTTTAGAATATGTTTATGATACATAGATAACAGAGAATTGAAGAAGGGCTACGACTCTTTTTAAGTAGGGTGGTAATTAGGGGGTTGTTACAAAGATTTTTGTACTCAAAAAATTTTGGTTGAACTTTTTTTAATCATAACTCACTCATCCTTTATGATACATATTTTTTTTTTTAATTTTAAAAAAGG
The DNA here is from genome assembly GCA_019359885.1 of Listronotus oregonensis. Lineage (NCBI taxonomy): Eukaryota > Metazoa > Arthropoda > Insecta > Coleoptera > Curculionidae > Listronotus > Listronotus oregonensis. The sequence continues at coordinate 105,988 of JAHBCN010000450.1, read as the reverse complement.
TCCTTGCTAATGTTTCAAAAAAGTAATTATTAGTTTTTCTCGAAAAACTCTAAAGGCGTCCTTCGGTATAATTTAGATTTTGATCCTTGGACTATTCCCTACCTACTGTTAAAGTTTCAAGTCATTCTATGCATTTTACGATTCCTCCAAGTTAATGGATAGTTTTAAACCAACCAAGCTAAGTAGTTATACCTAATTTTTTTCTTTTCAGTTCATTAAGGAGCCTCTATGCCCAAAGAAAGTCTACCTATTTTGTTATATACATTTATATATATATATATATATATATATATATATATATATATATATATATATATATATATATATATATATATATATATATATTTTTTATATATATATATATATAAGGGGTTTACGTTTTTTTAAAAAAGAACATTAAGATAAGAATTTTTTTTTATTAGAAATGAGCTTAGTGTTGATTTTTTGGTAACGAGCGACGGTTCGGCCGTCCATTAATTATTCTTTATGATTTGGGTTAATTTTGGGTTTTAAGTTTGTTTAGAAATAAAATAAAGGACATGACTCGATATTTGCTGATTTTGAGGAGAGTAAAAACAACCGGGAATGAATACTTTGAAAGGAATTGATAGATAGTTTTTAGAAGAACTGAACGTAGAGACACCGGTTTGATCGCTAGTTCATTTATTTTTTTTTTTTTTATTCGTGACAGTACTTTTGCATTGTTTTTATCTATAGACTGTAGTTAATGTTAATTAGTGTTGTTTTGGTGAACTGTTTTAATCGTTTATTTAGTCAAAATAATAATTAGTTGGTGTTTGACGGACTGCCGAGTTTATTTATATTAATAGAACATGTCTACCGATAATATTACCCCATTCTCTGACATCGGGAAGTGGGATTAGCCCTCCACAATTGGATGAAAATATCTTGACAAATGAAACTGAAACAAAGCAAATGTTGGTAGCCAGGAAAAAGTTGTTGCTCAAAAAAATATTAAATGCAAAACTCTACGACAGCAAAATTGCAGATCCGGAAGGCCGGTAATGTTTGGTTGACGAGTTTGTTAAAATCAAAGTTATCGGGAATTATTTGGTGACTAGTTTATCATCTGCACAAAAAGGGGGAGGCACTGATTGGCTTATTCGCTCTGGCCATTGGGCAAAACCTGGGGGGATATTGTCACAGAATTTTTATCAACTTTTAAAACCTTTGACTTTATGGAGATGTTCAGGAAGCTGTTCTTGAACGTCAGAATATTCCTAGCAACACAACCCTTTTTAACGAAGGATTGCACTTTTTACGACTAGCAATGCACCAAAAGATTTTGTGAAAACGAGGACCAGCAACATTGTTTGCCTATCATAGGCAAGATCTGAATCGGTGAGTAAGCGATTGCAGGCGGACTTTACCAAAAGATTGGAAGAGTTTGCGTTGCATTGGGGGGCTCTACAGGTAAAGGGCCCGGGCCCTATTTCCAACTGATCATCAAATTAGTTTGAAGCGTCCCCCTTTTACTCAGCCGACAAAAAAGAACAACCATTTATGGGAAAGTGTCGTGTTTGTGGCAAAATTGGACATAAGGCTACCAGTGCCGAGTGAATGTTGCATCTGTGAATAAGCGGGTAGTGCACGATGGCAAAATAGTAAAGTCTTTTATTGTTTTGCTTGGGGAAAAGCCAGGGATATTGCAACCAGCTGTCCTGAAAAAGGGAAAGCAAACTCTCAAAAACCGAGATATGATGAAAGGCAGGTCAATTTGGTTGAAGTTCGGTATTCCGAAAGGGACAAATAAAAACCCAAAAAAATTGTAAGATTACCTTTTCTGTCTGATTCAGGGTCTGACTGTTCTTTGAAATATAGTGTTTCAGTTTTGTTAAAGGGGAAATATAAAATGATGTTATCTATGAAATGTTTGTGGGAATGCTATATTGTGTAATTTACAAATTGGGGATTGGTTGAAATTCATAATGGGAAATTGTTTTTTTGTATAGTCCCCGGGTGAAGCATTTCTTTTAATGTTTTATTGGGGAGAGATTTAATAAGTCAAACATCAATGTTTGTTTTTGCAACAAAAAGGGAAGGCGTAAAAAGTAAATTGCAAAATTAGATACGGAACGATTTAATGCGAATAAAGGCATAATAGGTGATTTTTTTTACCTAAAAAGTAAAGGTGTGAAAATTAGTTGTAAGTTTAGGGGACAATACAGGTAAAAAGAGTGTTATCGAATGATATATGAAGTAGAAAAAATAAATGGTAAAGGAGGGCTAATAAATTTTTTGCGGGGTTTCGGCTTGTGCCGAATTTGGGTTTAAGACAGGGAGATATTTGACTTTGAGAGTGATGATGCTGAACAATGCGTGGATGAGCCAGTGTCGGCCAATGGTAAGAATAAAATAGGGGAAGAGAGTAGCAATAGTGGGTATAAGAAAAGGGGGCTAATATTAGACTGCGGGATAATATTAGCTTTAAATTAAAAAAGCAAATAGCTGCGGTTATTTGATACTTGATAGCTTTGCGATAGCTAGGTCAAGTGTGGAACTAGTAAAGATAGTTGCGGCTATCTGTTACTAAAAATAGCTGCTGAGGTAGCTAGATATGAAGCTTGAAGACGGCTGCGGGTTTCCTAAGCAAAATAATGGTTATTTGATACTTGATAGCTGTTGCGATAGCTGGAAATAAATTTGGGAAATAGTAAAGATAGTTGCGGCTATCTGTTACTGGGAAAAAAGCTGCTGAGGAAGGGTGTAAAGTGTAAAGACGGCTGCGATTTTGGGTTAGCAAAAAAAAAATGGGGTTATTTGATCGATAGCTGTTGCGATAGTAGGTCATGTGGAACTAGTAAAGATAGTTGGGGGTTATCTGTTACTGGAATAGCTGCTGGGTAGCTAGATGTAAGTTTTAAAAACGGGTGGGTGTCTGAGAGAAGCAAAAATAACTGCGGTTATTTGATCTGGGTAGCTGTTTCGTATAGGTCAATTGGAACTGGTAAAGATAGTTGCGGCTATCTGTTACGGGGAAAACTGCTGAGGTAGCTAGATGTGAAGTTTGAGGACGGCTACGGTTGTCTGGAGCTTAGTTAGCCCTGCGGGGAGCTAGGTTAAGTATGAGGTTGTATATATAAAGATAGCTTTGGGTTTTCTGTTACTTTGAAACTACTGCGGGAGTTGGTTAAATGTGAAGTTTTGTTGCTTTTTAAATGCAGGGTGTTGAAGAAGTTTTACTGCGTAATCTTCTTAATCTGTCATGATTCATGATCGTCACATCATGTTTCAGTGATCGTTTCGATTTGTTGTGTGGGCTATTATGTGCCGATAAGGGAATGAAAGTGGGAAAAATATTTGGAATGTAAAAAAAAAATAATATCTAAAATGTTTGTTTACTTATATGTTTTTGACTTGTCAGGATGGACGAGTGGTTGTGTTGTTTGTTGGTCGTTTCGGTTGTTCCAGGTGGAACAATGGCTTAGCGCACGAGGACGTGCGACATGTCAGTATGGCCGTGTCGGCATTACGTATTTTTTTAAAAAGAACATTAAGATAAGAATTTGTTTTTATTAGAAATGAGCTTAGTGTTGAGTTTTTGGTAACGAGCGACGGTTCGGCCGTCCATTAATTATTCTTTATGAGTCTGGGTTAATGTTGATTTTAAGTTTGTTTAGAAATAAAATAAAGGACATGACTCGATATTTGCTTAGATATCGAGGAGAGTGAAACGAAGCCGGGAATGAATACTTTGAGAAGGAATTCGATAGATAGTTTTTAGAGAGAACTGAACGTAGAGACACCGGCTTCGGATCGCTAGTTCATTTATTTTATTTTTTATTCGTGACAGTACTTTTGCATTGTTTTTATCTATAGACTGTAGTTTACATGTTAATTAGTGTTGTTTTGTGTAATCTGTGTTTTAATCGTTTATTTAGTCAAAATAATAATTAGTTGTGTGTTTGACGGACTGCCGAGTTTTATTTATATTAATAGAACATGTCTACCGATAATATTACCCCATTCTCTGACATATATATATATATATATATATATATATATATATATATATATATATATATATATATATATATATATATATATATATATATATATATATATATATATACAGGTGCCACAGATTCGAGTGCATGCATGAGAATCTCGAACCGTAAGAGATAGAAGTCGGTTAAATTATGGCAAAGTTGCGCATTTAGGTGCCTAACAACATGCCGTTTAGAAGTTGTAAAATTCGAGTAATTCCGGAGACATCCGGAAAAAACTGAAATTTGCCGATTTCGTTTTTATTTTTTTCTGACGTTATTTAAAGAGATAGGAAAAAACAAAAGACACTTTCTTATGGCCACTTTTTAAGCTCTACAAAACAGCAACTTTATTTTTTTAAATGCGACACTCAATTGTTTATTGCATTTTTTTGAAGCAGTTATAATCCCAATTGCAATGATGTATAACACTTAATATTTTCCTGTTAAATAAACATATTTTTCATAAGAGACAATGAGTTAGACAAGGAACGCACATCATTTCTTATAGGGGCGTTCCATATTTGTAAATAAATATTAAGTATTATACATTTTTGTAATTGGGATAATAAGGGGTTCAAAAAAATTAGATAAAAAACCCAGGTCCGTATTTAAAAAAATAAAGTTGATGATGGTTTAACGAAAACGAAACGTCGTCCGGAAAATCTTTCAACGCTGTTTTGTAGAGCTTAAAAAGAGGCCATAAGAAAGTGTCTTTTGTTTTTCCATATCTCTTTAAATAACGTCAGAAAAAAATAAAAACGAAATCGGCATATTTCGGTTTTTCCCAGATATCTCCGGAAGTACTCGGAATTTTGCAGCTTTCTAAAGTGGACATTGTTAGTTACGCAAATACACAACTTTGCCATAATTTAACCGACTTCGTATCTCTTACGGTTTCCTAGATCCCCATGCATGCACTCGAATCTGTGGCATCCTGTTTTATATATATATATATATATATATATATATATATATATATATATATATATATATATATATATATATATATATATATATATATATATATATATAATAAAACATTTATCTTCTTCTAATCTGTATACCTTTTACGACCCTGCTAGGAATATTGTTCTTATGTTTGGAGAATGGCGTCTCCCACAACTCTTACCATTCGTACTTCAATTAAAAGAAGAGCCGATCACCTTATTATTAACCCATTCTTATAATAATGCTTCCTACTCTTAGCCTTCGCCAAATTTCTTTTATGGGTATTTTCATAGCTTTTGTTTAAAAGAATAAGCCAATATTATTTCTTTATTAACAGCTCGCAACAGAGTAATACGCAGTGCTAATTTTATGCATCTCTTTACAGTCCATCTCGAGAGACCCAGAACTTCCTACTATGTCTGTTCCTTTTCCCTAGTATGTTTGGGCAGTGGAACCTAAGCCTGACAAGGTGTTTTCTTTACCTCTAAATCTCCAAATATTAAGTCTTGTAGGCACAGACAAAATATATTAGGAAAATACATAATTATTTAAAGCCATAAATGATGTTAAACAAATAAAAAACTCAATAAATAAAATATGAAATGTATGTATGTTCAAATTTTATTAATATCAGGGTCCATAAATAAACTAAGCGAAGGTACGAGGCTAATTAGCAATGCAGGAATTGCAGTAATTTTAATTGCAAACGTTTTTTTACGTAATTAAGACTAGCCATAACGGGCAGAGGAACTGCTTTTAAAAAGAATGTAGATGATGTGACTTGATTAAAACTTAACATTGACAATGGCATAATTGAGCAGTACACAGTGTTGTCAGATGTTAGAAAATGTTTAACTATATTTTCTTCTACGCAAGGAATGTGGCCTGATGAGGGTAAATAAAGACAATTTCCTACTTTTAGCAGTTCTTGGAGAATTTCTACTTTATTAAAAATTTTAAAGGTAGATAAAAAGAATGCATTTTTTATTAAATAAACATGAATAGCATAGCAAAAGCTATATTTTGCAACATTGCAATTAATTTGTATTAAAAATATTACCTTCGCAGTTATCTAAATTAGTCAGGATATGACAATCGCAAACGGATGTCAAAAATTTTATATCCGGTGGTACACACAGACTGAATAATCTTGGCAAATTTTTTTGGATTAATTTTAATACGCCTCTTATATACAAACAGTGTAATATTTTAAGTTACCAAAATTTCCGTATTTAGGGCTAAATTAAAAAAAATAATTTCATATCCTTTTTACATTAATATATTTTATTACCATAAAAATACGCTGTGACTATTAATACGGGTATTGTATAAATAGCAAATAATTATTCGTCCGGTTTAATTTTTCTTGTTATTTTTTTAATAAATAATTTTTTGGATTATCAAATTGTCCACTTAAAAATTAATATAAATATTTTTGATAAGATAAATAGTATATGTAAACGAATATGTGATTATGATCAAAAAAATTATTAATGTAATTTTTGAAAGTTTTTTTTTTATTAAAAATCATTTATTTATTTAATTTCAATTCCAAATTACTAATAATTTGCAAAAAAATATCAAAAACACAATATTTTGAATTTTTAAATTTTTTCAGGAGTACCTAAACCTAAAAAAAATCCTGAAAATTCGGTTTTTTGATTAAAACTCTAAAATTATTAAGTGTATGCAAAAATACTATATAACCTAAATTAAAGGCCTTGTAAAAATACATAATTTATGTCTATAAAATTTCGTGTAGCTTTTAAATTTAAAATAATTGTTAATATTTCAAGAACTATATGAAATACAGAAACAATTATAAAACAAAAAATGGAACATGTTTAATAAGATAAATAATAAAGATGTAATTTTGACCACAAATCCAATTTTTTTTTTAATTTTTAAATATTTCCAAGGGTATACCTTAGAAAAATTTCGAAAATTTGGTTTTTTGATTATAACTTGCATTTAGACAAAAATGTTATATAATTTAAATTAAAGTCCCAAAAATGAGTTTCCCGCAAATATTTGTCAAAATAAACTAATTTTTTTTGGACAAAAATTAATGATCATCTGAAAATTTACAAAAATGGTCTTAGCCATTTTTTTCGCAACATTAATATTTTCAGCCAAAACGGCCGTCGAAACATAACATTCACACTGGATAGATGTGGTAGTAGGTTAAAAAATGCAGATCGGCAAAACAATTTTTTATCCAAACGCAAGAAAGATGGTAAAAAAAAATTTCTGGTATTATTAAACACTTGCTCATGGCTCATTATAAAAAAGAAATGCTAATAACAAACCATTTTTTCAAAAAATGTGAATGAATTAATGAGATACTCCCAAAATATTGTGAAAAAAAAACTTTGACCGCTTATTTTAATATTCTAGAAAAATCAGAATGGGCTTAAGCTCATATGCAGTGATAGGTACGGGTTTTCCCATTCCGATGACCTTTGAATAAACAAGAATTACATTATTGTCCCAGTAATGAAACAATTTTTCCGCTCGCTTATAAGTACCCTATAAACATTGAATAATGGAAAATCAATGGCCCAATAGACTTTTTCATTTAATTATTCAACTGCCCATTGACACAATATATGTTGGTGCCAACATCGGCCCTTATTGCGTTTGGCACACCGGCCCATCGACACTTATCAGTCAGTTTGCCAATACTTCTACATATTGGCCCTATAATATATTTATGGAGGCCCACTGTTAAAAATCCATTGGGGTGTTAACAATATAGTAACTAATATTTACCGATGTTTCATTTAGGGCCACTGTTGGAAAATCATTGGGATATTAGCTAAATAGTAACTAATATTTACCGTGTTTCATTTAGGCTTACTGTTGGAACACCACTGGAAAACCAAATGAAATAAAAATGTAAAAATTTTGATTTTTATTAAAAAAAATATGAATACATAAAAACTATAATATATTGCCTTGAGCACAACAAGCCAAACGAGGCACCTAAAACAATGTGGTTTGCAGATTAATTTAAAATGTCATAAGATAGTCAAACTACAAAAATACGAAACAAAGTCAGAATTAACCCAACAGCCAATAATAATACGAAATATAATAATAACAAAGATTCTATAACTATAAAATATCACCATAATATACTTTTCATTTGCCAAAACACCAAAAAAACACCAGAACTGCCGAAAAACGGTACAAACTTGCCAATCACGTCATCCCTAATCACTCACAAAAATTACCAAGCTTCTGAAAAAGTTAGGTTATGATAGCACGCTTCACTTTTAGTTGTCGGTGGTTAGGCAAAGGGCAAACAAACACGATCTAACGTACGCTAAGTAACGAATAAATGCAGTGGGCCAATGCTTAATTAATAACGTTGGATTTGTAACTCAGTTAAATTAATAGGCCACTGTGGATATACCAATATGTATTTTTTCTGTCGAACCATTAACTGAGGATTAATATCGGGCCAACGAATGGTTATAGACACAGTCAAAAAGACGCTGACATTAGTGGGCCATCACAGTACCTTTAGAAAATCGACAAACGCTGTTTATAGGGTAAATCCATGAAGATAGCATTCTAGCGGTAAAGCGGTAGCTGAAATGAGGGAACTTTGGGTCCCGTTATCTCGAAAACTATCGATTTTGTGAAAAAAAACTAAAGAGACCATTTTTGTAGATTACAAAGCGATCTTCATGTTTTGCCAAAACAAAAATTCTTCAATTTGCATATTTTGGCAGATTTAAGCGGGAAATCCATTTTCAGGCCTTAAGAAGCCATTTTCAGCCCTTGACCACCGGTTAATATTGATAAACTTTCTTCGCTCGAAAGCATCCACGAAGACCTAAAAATTGCGCCACAAGGGAAAACTATACAGATTTATTTACAGCTTTGTCCCTTCATTTACTGGACTATTATAGCATTATCCGAAAAAGTTGGTTTGGTTTAGTATTTTGATTTTAATTTAAATTAAGAATATTCCATAAGGGGTTCTAAGTCTTTTGGAAATTTAATCTTTTCCTCATTTAACCTTTAAGACAAGTCAGTTAATAGGCTACAAACAAATACAGGTATAAGTAAAACATCTTTGAAAGCAAAAAAAAACTATGGATTACGTAGCTGCTTTAACCTGCTTAAATCTTCTTTCGGCGTTTTTAAGCACCGTATTTCACAAAACGCAAAAACTAAAATCAAGTGTTCTTGGCGAAATACCCATAAACAATTTTTATTTCGATTCAACGCAACGCTGTGTTCCGTTAAACCTTTATGGCCCGTATTACCATTTAAACTGGTTATGTACTAAGTACTAAATATTTCAGATTTACTACTTGATTACAGAGTATACAGCATGTTTAAAAAAGCCGGCATCATATGGGATTTGATTTTGAATGAAAAAATAAAAAAAATATTATAATAGTTTTTCGAACCCCGTATTTAGCTCGGTTGCTAAGCGTTTTTTAATAGCGGAGTCTTTAGTGACATAGTGTCAGAAAGTTTTTAGATTTTTCAAGCCAAAAAATGTCGAAATCTAGTTTGGATGTCCGTAGTGATGTGGAGGAAGCTGCTCAAATAGCAATGTCGAGTTGATCCCTGAAAAATCGAAATCTAAGGACGATTTGGCTTATCAAAAATATAATAGCTGGCTTAAAGAAATATATATTTGTTCTTATTTTCTTTGTGCAGCTGGTAATAAATTGGGCAACTAGTTTTGAAGAGTTTCACTTTTTAACACTAGTGTTGAAAAGTAAAACCTTTCAATACCCCGGTCAGTTTTGAAAAATGTAATTTTTAAAGTCAAAATTGGAAAAAAATATTCCAAACTTACACGCTAAAATGTGTGTCAAAGCGGTATTTGAAAGAATTGAAAAAAAATTAACGCAATGGGAATTAATAAAATCATTTTAGATCCGTTTTTTTTTAAATAATCAAATAAAAATACCCTTTTTCAGAACTAATTAAGATACTGTTATAGAATACTTAGTAAACGAGTTTTCTTTGTTTTTCTCTTTGATCCACTGTATATTTAAGGTAATAATTTTTTTATCTCGCTGTAAAATCAATTGTATAGCAGTTCGCGTCCTTTATTATAAAGTGTGGTTGGCACATAAAAGCACCAATTTATTTTGACTATAAAGCAAAGTGCATTTTTAGGTAAGGAAAATTCATAAACAATAATAGAAACCAACATAAAGTGTTACAATATATAATATATATATATATATATATATATATATATATATATATATATATATAATATATATATATATATATATATTTATATATATATATATATGTATATATATAGGGTGATCAGTAATAAATAGATCATAGGTCAAATCATGCGGATTCTAGACTTAAAAATAGTAGTTTTTCTCAAGAAATAAGTAATCCGTTAAAAATTAATATTAAAATGTAGGAGTTAAAGTGTAATTCAATATTTAATTTATAATAAAATATTAATTGCAAAAAGTTATTCAATTATAGATTAAATAAGTTCCTCACAAGTCAACTCCATAATATATGACATTGATTTGTTTAGCCGGTAGAAAACGTCAAAAATTGAAAAATATCCTTAAGGTTTTTTTAAACTTGCTGATTTTTAACGTTTTCTGATGTATTATCACGTTTCTTTGTGGCTTAGTGGTAGTCCGTTGGAAAGCCCCAATGCACATAAAAAAATCCGATATAAATAAGACCTTTATCAAATAAAAACTCATCTTTTTTAACATAGAAAATGACAACTGACGACTTTTTCCATTAGTCGAGACCAGAGTAAAAAACTGAAAAAGAAAATAATTTTTTTTAACTTTGAACATAACTTTTTTATTAAAAAAGATATCAATTATTATGATTTGTTTCATTTTATGTATATTTGCTTAAAAAACTGTAAACTATATTAAAAACAGTAATATTTACGAAAGAATAGCAAATTGCCAATATTTTTTAAAACACCATGCCATAACTTCGTTATGCAAAGAGCTATTTATATTTTTTTTGTTAACTGCTCAATAAAGCAATAATATATGTATACCGAATTTGGGACGTACAGTCTTCCAGTAATTGGATACAAATATCTGGGTTGTCATAACGTTGATGATTAAAAAGAAAATCAGAATATACATACAAAATATTGAAATCTCTTAGAACGATTTTAAGAAAAATTTTGAAAAAACCTATATTTCCCAAGATTTTTTACTCTCCGTACAGGCTAAACGAAGTAATTTTATATATAATTAAGTCCGTATATGTTATTTTAAGCTTCTTCGGTACTATTAAATGGGTATAGTGTATTAATATTTACAATATATTTTTAATTTTAAAGTCAAAATTTAGTAGTTAAGGTCTAAATTTAGAGAATACAATCTAAATTCAGAATTAAAGTTTAAATTTTGAAAAAATTAGACCGTGTCACTTTTACGCTTTTGGAATATAGCTCCCCTTATTCAGTAGATTATAATAAACTAAAAAAAAACTAATATACAACAATAAGTAGTCTTGGAAAATATCCAATATACGCAATATAAATAATGCCTACTATATGCACTGTTTAAGTTAGTTTTAACAAAAGTTATTTGCAAAAAATCGTTAATAAATAAATTATTTATTAAATCAATGTAACTTAAAAGTCCCTTTCTCAGAGAATAACCCAAAATCAGAATTACCCCAAATTAGGAAACGGACTGCTGGACCCCAAAAGCAAAAATACACCCACTTTAGCTCGTATCTAACTGGCATTCACGTCATTCTATACAGTGAAATTAATGATATTGCATTATAATTTGGGCTTCAATGCGTCTTGTCAGTGAACAGCCGGGAAGCTGAGTCATTTCTGCATGGATTACCGAAAAGCAGCCCTTTTCAAAGAGGGAAAAGGAAATTTTCGCAAATACTAATTAATCAGGAATTTAGTAGGACATTTTTATATGCAGGGTTAGTTAGTTGAGTTTTATATGCAGGGTTAGTAGGTGTAATTTGTTCAGAATTCAAACTAACTTTGAATTTAGACTTTATTCTCTAAATGTAAACTTTAATCACTAAATTTTGACTTTAAACTTTAAATTCAAAGAATAAAGTCTGGATTCGGAGTTTTAAGTATGAATTGGGGAAAAATTACAGCGTGGATCTTTTATGCAATTGTACTTTTTTGGGCCTAGTAATAAAAAAACAGTAATTTGTTATGAATTTTTTTTTTCAAAATTCAAAATATTTTATTTCTGATCTATATAATTTCTATGATTTTAAACAACTTGTAAAGCACTGTTTTCAGTCCGCTTGAACACCTACAAAACCTAATTTTTAGGTGCTTTAAAAAAGTCATTTGGTGCTAATTCAGGACTGTAGGCCGGCCATTAATTCGATTTTTTGAGTGCTCAAATTGTCGGTTGTTGAACTGATGAAGTATGATCCGGCAAAGCTAGTTTGTTTTCCATATTCAACCGAAAACATACAAACGGTTTGTTTACTATTGAGAAGTAAGAATTATACGTTTCTCTAAAGGTAAAAAAGACCATTTTTGTTGAAATCTAAGAAAAACAAACCCTTTTACAGCTCGGAAAATTTTATATACCTATACTGCTAGAACGTACGCCTAAAATTCCCTTAGTCTCAGGGTATGCTAAATGACATACTCTTAATGGTTTTTCATAGCTACAATGTTTTCTGACAAAACAACTGATTTTAGACTACCTTTACTACTTTCATCCAGTTTCACAGTGACACTGAATATTTATTTTGAATTTTAATAATATTAACCTTATGGATTTTTTTAACATTTATCGTTGAACTTGCCAAAAAAAAGTATTGGCAATTCACTGCGAGCTTTAATTAACTTAAATAATAAATTATTAAGTAAAGATAAGAAGTGAGTTTAATACAAAAAAGGTAGTACTTAAACAATACCTATACAAACGTGAAAAATGACCGTCGTTTTTCTAATTATCACTATTAAAAAATCTTTCTAATCCCGTCATTTTGTTGACGAAGAAAATGGTGATGAGCAAATTTGATTTTATTGAGATTTAGTTAGTTAAAAATTGATTTGAACAGCTATAAATACCGAAAAACAATCAAACCGTCATTTAACAAACAAAAATTTATAACTATTTTTCTAACCAACCGATTTTTAAATTTCCAACGGGATTTTAAAGAGGACACATGATGCTTTAAAAAAATATATACCATCTTGATGTTTTGCTAAAAAAGTCTATTTATTTGGAACTTTGAAAATTCAAACAAATTAAGAATCCGATCAATAAAAAAATCAAATAAATATCCATAAAGTATTGGTTCTAAAGAATCTATTTCTGTTTCTATCAGGAAAAATATTAAAAAAGAGAAATTTAGCAGATATAAAAGTAATTTAAGAGTACTGTTACGATTTTACTTATTATTATTTACTTATAAAAATTTACCTGGGGTAGATATCTGTAAAAAAAACTGGAACAAGATCGCCTGCAATTAAATAAAAACACTTTATGAATAAAAGGTTGTAAAAAAGAAATTATGTTTTCTGATTTTTAGCCCAATATATATAAAATATAATTTTGGTTAATAAATTAGGTCTTTTATGGGTCTTTTTAAGAGGGTGCTAAAAAAGCTTATCTCTATTTGTTTTCTTAATGACTGGACATTTTCCATACCACACGGCTATATTCTATTAGATCCCATAATTCCGCTTATCACGCTATAAAACTATTTCTATAGCAGTTTGAGTCCCTTATAACTAGGTTTTGTTCACACACAAAAGCACCCTCTCATTTATTCTTGGTATAAAATAAAGTGCATTGATATGTAGGAGTTGTTCTCGTAAAAGAACATAAATAATGTACCACGAAATACTGTTAATTGCAAGGAGATATTAATTTTAGTCTGTTATTAGTTTTAATATACGTTATTATTAGAGCAAATTTTTGATGAGTTCTTAAAAGTTAGTTTCATTAAATAGTTTTTGGATAAAGTATTTATAAAAAAATCATTTTTGCTCAATTTAATTTATGATAATGTAGGTGGAGCTATATTTAATAACATTTGGCTAACAAAAAAAAAATGATATTATACAAAAATTTAATATATTTCTTTTAATTAAAATACCTCCTCTATTGTAACAAGTACCTTTAATTCGAAAATTGATGTACAGGGTGGCGCCTTTTCAATGGATTTTCAGGTCATTAGGAAAACTACAAGAGATAGATCAAAATCTGATGGTAGGTTCTTGGGTTTGATTTTGAAACAATTGCAACGGTAAAAAAAGATCACGGATAACTTTATTTGTCTCGGTAATGCAGGCTGTTTTTTTATATTTAAGTAAGAAATAAGTACATACTACAAGCTTTTATTATTTTTTAATTTTAATTTAAATAAGATGAAGCTTAAAAACTTAAAAATCTATAATAATATCGAATGTTATATGGCGGAAGGAAAAAAGTGAAAATCATTAATAGTTTTAAAAGATACCAAAATGTAAAGAAATAATTGATAAATCGATAACAAGATAATTAAAAATAATAATTAATAATAAAATGTTAAACAAGGGGTGCAAATTTTAAATACTCTGTTCAGGTTCTTGATGCTTTTTTCTCACAAGTTTTTTTTACAAAGAACTATTCTTTTTTAATATTAATTATAATATAAACATGGAGTTTGTCATATTCATAATGAGGTAATTTAATTTTGAAACGAATATAGTAGAATAATATACAGGGTGTTCCATTAAAAAAAAGCAACTTAGCATTATATCTTTTAATTTGTAACCGATAAGACAAAATTGAGCACACCACTAGATTCTACGTAAATTTCTTCACAAACTTGCTTTTTAATTTTTTTACATCCTTACTAGAAACCGAGATACAGAAGTATACTGTTAGCCTCCATATGCTTTTTCGATACGTTTCAATAAAAATGATATTATATTCATCTTTATTAACAAAAGACTTAATTTAATTTATATAAGAAACTTTAATTAGGAAATGGAAAAAGGTAACAATTAATGCTTAAATTGCCAAAACCCAAAAGGCAATAGTCTCTCAAAGTTTAGCGATTATTCCTACTTTTATAAATTGATATAGGTAAAACATATTTATTTTTATCAATTTTTACAAAATAATTTTAATATGCAGGATGTTTTTTTAATTTGTGAAAAATTGGAAAAAAATAAACATATGTCTAAAACAACCTAAATTGTGAAGTACAGGGCTGTAAAATTGTAAGAAAAAAGTATTTTTTTTTTTTTGATAAATGTATATAAACACTTATGTTTTCAAATACCTCTTACAACAATGCATGTAATCATGTGTTATCCTGAAAAAGATTTAAAATCTGCAACTGTTAATAGTTTTTAATTGTATCGCCCATTTTTAATGGTGACTTCATATTGCAAACATGTATTATTTTTTTTTACTAAAAAACGGCAAAATTCACAAGCAAAACGCACGGTTGAAAAACCTAAACATCTGTCTTAAATTTCATGGGTATAGAATTCTTTACATTTACAAAATAAAATAATTTAATTTACTTCATAAAACTTTTCCGCACTATATTTTAAAATTCAAGAAGTTTAGGACCCATGTTTGGAGGAACTGTTTTTTTTGTATTATGATCCAAAGAAGCCGTCTGTAAAATGTTTTGCAATTTTTAAAAAACACCCTGTATGTAATAATTATACGAGATACTTGACTTTAGTAATTTATTTTTTGTATTTTTCAATAGAGCTTTCTTTAAGGATTTCATTTATTTTTTATAATTTGGTAAATTTTTATTAAGATATAGATACAAATAAAAAAACACGGTGTCGTCTTTAATATTCTAGATCATTAAATTCCAAATTTTAACATGAACAGAGTTATAATTTGTCCACATTTTTAGCCACCCAAAAATTTTACCTCTAATGACGAATTGCCCAATTTTCATAGTTTCTATACGATAATATAAACACCTACTGTGCTTTGCCTAATAGTCCAGAAACTGGAGACCTGAAAGTACCCAAAGCTGTAAATAAATCTGTACAGTTTTCCCTGGTGGCGGGAAAAAAAGTTTATCTCGACGTGGGAACCCGCTGAAAATGGCTCCCCAAAGTACCAAAAATGAGTTTCTCGCGAATATCTGCCAAAATATGTGAATTAGAGAATTTTTATTTAGACAAAAAAATGAATATCACCTCAAAATCTACAAAAATGGTTTTTCGCAACACCAATATTTTTCGCAAAAACGGCCGTCAAAAAATCCATAACATTCCACAATGGATAGATAGCCGGAAGCGGCTATAAAATGCAGATGGGCAAAACAATTTTTTATCAAAACGCAAGAAAGATGGTGAAGGAAATTTTCTGGGATCATTGAACACTTGCTTAGGTCTCATTATAAAAAAGAAATGTTAATAACAAACCATTTTTTCAAAAAATATCAATAAAATAATGGATACTCTCAAAATATTGTGAAAAAAACTTACATTAAAAAATGTACATTATTGCCAGAGTAATGGAACAATTCTTCTGCCCGCTTATAAGTGAATCCATGAAAATAGCGGCATTCTAGTGGTAAAGCGGCAGCTGAAATAAGAGGACTTTTGGGTACCTTTATCTCGAAAACTATTAATTTTTCCAAAAAAATTAGAGGGATTATTTCTTTAGTTCGCATATTTTAGGCAGATATTAGCGGGAAACCCCTTATTCGGGCTTTAAGGGGATATTTTCAGCTCTTTCCCACTTGTTAATGTTGATAAAAAAAATTTCGCTCGAAAGCATCCCCGAAGACCTAAAAATTACGTCACAAGGGAAAACTGTACAGATTTATTTACAGCTTAATAATATTTTTGTAAAGGGCTGCCAATAAAACTAATAAACTATGTCCTAAAAAATTAATATGTTCATGCACTGGCGGCGAAATATCTGTTTAAAATATATAGAACCATATATTTTTCACAAATATACTTTGAGTATTGCTGCTTCTAAAAAATACTTGCATTTTTTTCTAAAGATACTAGGAACGTTGGGCAAATCTCAAATTGTCACCCTGTACATATTACCTATTTATTCGATCTACAGTAATAACTATATGTTTGTTTCAAGTGTTTGTAATGCCCGATCCAAGTACTCTTGAAACGCACAATTCGCCCCAGGATGGTCTCTATTCGAGGGGAGTTTTGAGTGGCCCTCACGTGGTCTTTACTGTATTTAGTTGAAGAGTGCGTCCCGTCTATATCCCCTGAATATAACAAGGATTTTCACTTTTGATGCGAGTAATCCCTGAATTAAAGACTCTCGTGAACAGATATTAAATTTTTGAAGTTGTTTTTGTATTAGAAAGATAAGAAGCAATATGAAAGGACAAAATTGATCGTGCTTTAAATTCTTTTGACTATTTTATTAAAAATGGGTTTTCTTTTAAACCTTAAGGAGTTACCATTATATTAAAAAAATATGTTTTCCCTTTTTAATATGAAGGTTCTGTAAAATTTTGCTTCTAAAAGTTTTTTTTCGGGTCTGAATTTTCCCAACCATTTTTTCTTTCATTAGTGAAATATTTATTGAGATAAAAATACAGTCTAACTATTCAAACTAAAAAAACTTTTTTTATTTAATTACTTATTCAGATACTGTGTAATAAAATGTTGATAATAATATTGATGTCATTACCATTACACCCTTCTCTATTACCTTCTTAATCCTCAAACGAAGCGGTAAGCTTAAATTTTAATACCGCTAAAATATTGGATTCACATGGTCTTTATTTATTAATTGGTATACAACATTTCGGTTACTATGTATTACTTGACCGATTTTTACGGTTCAACAACGGCAGCCAGATATTGGGGATGGTTATACTAGGCTTGTTAAATATACTCCGGTTATTTAGAATTATTGCTACTTCTTTAGTTTTTCTTTCTTTTACAGGGTTTTTTTGTAAATAATTTTTACTTAAGAAAATTGCATCCGGCGTTCCTTTGACCATGCATATACGTTCACCACTGACCTCGACATTTCACATCGTTTCAAATATTTTTTGTGTTCTTTAACTCTTATTTTGATGAACTTTTTTGTTTTTTCAACGTATACTTCACCACATTCATAGGGAATTAAGTAGAAACAGTCATTATTTCAAATATTGTGGTCTGGTCCCATCTTAGTAAAAAAAATCTTTAAGTAGTTTGGGATTTAAAGGCTGTTTTTATAAAATAATTGTTCGCGTATTTTCTTCGAAGTCCATTTAATTTACGAAATTATCAAAAATATTTGGTCTGATTGAGTTTTGTTTAGGTTGGAGTCGTTTGTTTTGATGTTTGTCGATCGTTTCTTTCACAATTTTTCATTGTAAGCGTTCTGCTTAAGTTTCCTAGTTATACAGATTAATTCACGAGGACTTTGGGTTTACGTTTTATTGAAAGCGTGAGAATTATAGCATTTTATTCATGTATGTCAGAGCAGGACAGACAATGCCGGCCAAGCAGGCGGTGTATTCTTTGCGACGCGGCCACCTTCTATCTACGGGCAGTCCAAACCAATTAAATTGAAAGTTGAGTCGCCAAATTAATTAAATTCTAAGGATAGTATAACATTCAACACCCAAAATAAATAAAGAAAATAAGGCAATGAGGAGATATATTTTGTTTTATCTCTTTTTCTCTTAGACATTTACTATTTATATCTCTTTTCTTTAAACGGCAATTCTATCCCAAGATGGAGCTTAGTCAATCTGTATGCTTATAAGTTTAAATGTGTTTCATAAAAATGAAGTTTTACAAATTAGTGACCTAAATCAAAGAGCAAGCCCTCTTTCAGCAAAGTAAGGATCACGTCTATTTTCTTTACTGTGTATACGAAAACATACTTAAAAACAACAAAAAGACTACACTTAATTATCAATAATAATTAGTAGCATACATTGCTTATTCGTTTAAAAAATACCTACAGGGTTTTCTTCTGAACCACTTAGTTCTTAGTTGTTTTTGGCACTGTGACCTTGGAATGACCTTTTAAAATTTAACATTTGGCGTCGTTCTGACCTGATATGTTATTCTCTTTTATATGTTATTTTCGATTGACTGATTATGAAATGTAATATTGGCTTTTTTCATTTTGTTATTAAATTTCTAAATTAAATTTTGCTGCCCGCAACTTGACTATGAAATTCACATCACCGAGTTTATTAAAATTTGTATGTTTATGTGTAATGGTGAGTGTAAAATAATATAAAATTTTAGTAAAAAAACATTAAAAATAATGGTTCGATACTGAGAAATTTCCTTTATTTAGGTTTTAAATTAAAATAGTATGAGTTTAAAAAACCCATCATATAAATCATAATTTAAGACTTTATGTTGTGGTTATTCAGTAGTGCCTAAAGCAGACCGCACACTATCGCAACCGGAATGGAATGAAAGGAAACGGCCATTTTTAAAAGAAAATTAATTTAGAAGAGTCCGCATGGTACTGCGGAGCGGAACAACACGGAATGGATTGGAACGGAACGAAATTGCTTCTGAGTTAATTATTTCTTGTACAAAATAAAATTAAATGGCAAGTGGCATACATTAACGTCACATTATCTTAAAGTTTTTTATTTATTCATTAAATTATTAATTAAAATGAATAAAGAACTACCAATCAATATAATTCGGGATTATCCACATCTTTAATCAATCAATGTACAAATAAAAAAAATGCATGAAAAGAAATAGCGTAATTGAAATACCAAGTAAATACGGATAATAAGCATTGTAACCAATTGAATGCCGTCGAACATGGACATTTATTTACGTGAAATTATTCATTACAAAAATAATTTTAGACGAAATTCCGTTCTGTTCCGCAATAATGTGCGGTCTGCCCCATTTCTCAAAAAACATATATGAATCAGAGCACGCTACCTCGGAACTTTTAGCAGTAGATATATATTTTAAGTAAGCAGTGTAAGTTTTTTCACATTTCAAAAGATATCAGCTAAAATAGTATTTTTTTTTTAATTTTTTGTCAAATGTTGTAATTAAAAAAACTACAAATTAATTTTTTCCATATATTTCTGGCATATCAAATAAAATTCAACGAAGAGGTAATAATTTTAATATTTGTACTAACTTTAAGAGACAAGGAACAAAAACAAAACCATTCAACATAAACAAAAGAAACAAAAAATGTAAGTTATAAGATCCCTTTTAAATGTAATACATTTTATATAGATGAAACTCCAGACCATTAGCCAAACGCATAAAAGAATATAAAAGACATTAAAAACACAGAATTCCACAAATCAAAAATCTGTAAACTCGCATTCGATAACAACCACCTAATAAACTGGAATGCTTCTTGTATTTTAGCAAAAAAAACTTAAAAAAAAGGAAAATAAAGAATACTGTATTTATATTAAATAAAGATATAGATAGATGTTCTGGTTACCTGTGCTTGATGCTAAAGTAATTTCGGGTAAACTTAAAATCAACTAACACACCACATCACCTTTTTTGTCTTTTATTATAATATTATAATAGGTTATAAATATTAAAAAGCTTTTAGAATTTTTTAACTTTTTAAACATTTTTTTTTATTTTTTTTTAAATTCTATTTTTTTTTACTTTTAATTTTATCTTGACAACGGTGGCCGACTTGCCACCAAAACGTACATTAATATTCTGATTTTTTTGTTTTTTTTTTATTCTATTAGAGGCGAGCTGTCAGTTCTTAGGGGTCAATAGGGCTGAGCAAGCTCAGTTCACTATACCCAGGGACCAGGACCAAAGTGGTCCCAGTTTCTAGAAAATTTTAAGGGGATTAATCCCAACAAGAACATATTAAAAAGATCCTATTATAACCGGTTAGAAAAAAATTACGAAATTGTAATTGCATTACCGAATCCATGTATTTAAATATTTATTATTTTATGTATAAAAATACATCAATACGGAAAAAGATAATCGCCCTAGGACGGAAATATTTCCAACATATCACTTTCTAATATTTGTTTTAGCTGCCAATGAACATTATACGCATATGTCTAATATTTGATATTTGATACTGCAAACGATCCAACCCAATTTCTAAGCGGCCGAATGTAATTTACCGACCAAATATTGGAAAATTTTATTTTTTAAGTCATCTTTTGGTTTAAAGACCTTTTTTCCTGTAGCTTATCAAATATTTTTTATGCTTTACTTACAACAATATCGGCTCTTATAATAATGAAGATGATTCGTCGGAAATTTGTGTGGCGAACAGAGAACATGATACAAATTGGCAAAGCATTCAATATAAGAAATGACCCTGTATCTTAACTCATTTTTCAAAAAGGAGCACATATGTATGCGTTTTAACAAAACTTCACCTCATTTTTATAAACCTTATCCTAAATGGTGCGTCTGACAAAGCCGGTAAAATACGGCTGTTCATAAAAAATGGTATTATAAAAATTCCGCAAGAAGCAGAAGAGATGAATGGGCTGCGATAACTTACTTTTTTCTTAAACCTCCTTTCATATTAATTCTCGTTTCGAGGAAAAAGACAGTAATTAAAATTATGTATATATTTACAAGTTTGTCAGACTAGAGTTCCAAACAGCATCCGCTTTTTATTTCGCTTTTATTAGCTTGACCTGTATGTATGTTGTATCTATGTAACGGAATCTTTTAGCTTAAATTTTACCAATTTTAAGAGGTCTGATTGACTTGAGAATTTGTATAGTGATCAAAAGCCGATGTCAATACAATTATTTCATAACTTTGTTCCAATGTCCTAACAAGGATGATCGGAAAAAAAACACATCCTTAAAATGACAAACTTGGCGAATGCGCTAAAGCCCAAATAGCACAAAATGCTTTTTACAAAAATCCCGGCTACTGGCAACAAAATAATTATTTTTGGAGAAAGAGTTTTTCACTTACCTTAATCTAGAGGATTTTCCTTTTCCAAATAGAGTTTTGTTATGATCCCTTGGCCATAATAGATTTTTTGACAAATATAAGATATACTAAAAATCGAGGCTTTTGATTAAGATTACTTTTGATGTTGTTCTGGACTAAAAAATAAAAAAATTAATTATAGTTTAAAACATTAAAAATACGTTTTTACAGCAAACCGAACTAAAAGGTAGAAAATAACACGGCACCACAAAAAAAACTTGAAAGTCCGAAAGAAAATTACGCAGCCAAAAAAAAAAACCTGAAGGTTTGAAAGACTTGACCATGGTATCTTTATGTCTTTGAGGTTGCTAAATCCGTATCCGGGGTTAGTTGACCCCATCAGGTCAGGTTTAAGGGCAAATGAAAGGTCAAATCTGCAAAATTATTTGTAATCAAATTTGACGAGTGTATACCTATGTTTTTAAGGTCGCTGAGTACGAATCCGTGGTCAAATCTGTAAAATTATAATATGGCAGATTTGACCTTAAAAAACCTTGTGGGGCTAATCTAATCACTGATTCATATTCAGCGACCTCAAAAACATAAGTATATACTCTTCAAATTTAGTTCCGATTAATTTTGCAGATTTGACCTTGAAATACCCTGATTTAATGGTGTCAAACTGACCCATTCAGCAACCCCAAAAACATAAAGATTCCATAGTCAAGTCTTTCGGAGCTTTAACTTTTTTTTGGGGCTGTGTAATCAATTATAGTAAAAAGCGTAGGGTGCAATTTACTTTATTTTCATAATAACTCTAATTTTGTAAATAGCTTCCAATAAAATAATTTTAACATTTAATATTAAGCACCCCGCTTTTTAACTATGACTGTTTTTTTACATTTTAGTTTGGTTTGCTATAAAAGCGTGTTTTTTTTTAGTTTTTTTAAACTTTAACGTATTATATTTTTTATTATTAAATTAATGGAATTACAATACATAATATAAAAAACAATACAAATTTGCTCATTACATGTATATTTTTAAACAGTATGTATTTTTGGTATGTCAGTGCATTGTAATTTTATATTATGTGCTTTACTGTTTTCTCCTTCTTCCTGCAAATCCTGCATAATGTGGAATATGTATACACCCATTTGCTGCAAGTGTTTCTTTGGATGATAGTGATTTGTCAGAAGTCCTACTACTTGTGCCAATTGAGTGCACTCCACAAGGAGTACATCAGCTGGTAGTTTCTTAGATGGGTCGCTCAGTTTCTTTTGTATGTCTTTGACCAAATGGCAGATGCCAACCATTGGACCATTTGTCTATTGTTGTTTACGTCGGCTGTGTTAATAGTCCAAGGACTGGCTGTGAGCCGTTGGAATTTTGAGTTGTTTTTGCTTCTAAGTATACAGAAACCCAAACTAGTTCTATCCTGTTGTTCCTGGTGGCAAGTTCTTTTAGATCGAGCATGCATTTCATTGTGATCTTATTGTTAGATGTAAAACGATGAGAATTTAAGCTTTTCAGAGCAGGTAGACTCTTAGAGAGAATGCGTATTTTTTGGTTGTGATATCTCCTATTGGCATTTTTTGAAAACATGCTTGAATAAGCATAATTTTTGCCTAATGGATTGTACCTTGCTTTCCTAATAAAAATCTGTAATTCCCTTCAGGTCTTGCGCCAAATTAAAACCATTGGCATCTAAAAACCAGGCGTATAAAAAGTAATGTTAATAATGTTTCTTATGTCGATATGTCTGGATCGCAACCGACTTTTTATGGCTTATCAAAGGTATAGACCGCGGTCATATAATCGGATCACCTTTTCAGGAGCTGTATTTTAATGATTCGCATTGCCCTTGTGTGCATATTTCCCAGGATATTGTTGCCCCGTCCAAGTGTGTTTAATTCTGTAAGCAATGTTGATAGCCTTAGTTTGATAAAATTATCCCAATGATATAAACCCAATATAGAATCCAATATAATTTTTTAAAGGGTGTTAATAAGTGTTGTGTTGGTCATTTTGCCGATTTGTGTAAATAATTCTTTCTTTGCACCAACTTTTTTTAAATAAAATTACTACTACTATCTGCTTGTTGTTTTATTATTACAGTTTATTGATGTAACTGGTTTTTGGAACGCTAATAATATAACTAGAAGAAATGTTTTCTAATCACTTTTAACTTCCTCATTATTTACCGTCAAACTTTAAAATCATTTAATAGATTTTTGATAAATTTGGTTACAGTCAATATTTCTAAAATATCATAATTTCAGGTGTAACTAAGTTGACTTAAAAGGGGGTTCTCTGGTTTGATAGGTCCAAAAAAATCGATGTTTTTAACATAAATTAAATTGTTTTCTTAATATGTCTAGAATACGGTGAAAGAATGATTTCTCAAAATCCGAAGCCATTATAGAAGAGGCAGGTCTTTAGAACGCACCTTATTGTGTTTTGTCGTCTGGATTTCCAAAGCCTCGTTTACACCAAAGTCTTCCACAAGTTGCGGCAATTTGTTGCTTTTTCTACAAAAATACAGCAACTTTTTCTGTCTTTCACTTGTGGAGAGACAAATCTTTCACTAAATTTTGTTTTCCCCTGGAGTGTCGTCGCGGTTACACCAAAGTCTTCAACTAAATTTTCCACAAGTTGCAGCAATTTGTTGCTTTTTCTACAAAATACAGATCTTCCACTTAATTTTAGTTTCCCGCTGAGTGTCGGTAAAGATCAAAGAAAGTTGAGAACTAAAAGTGGAAGATTTGTTGCTGCCCGCTTTGGGCAAGCAACTTGTAGAAAACTAGTGGAGAACTACTAACTAAACCTTTCGCGCCAATTCTTTGGCAACAAGTTTCCCACTTGTTTCTCTAAATTTAAGAAGAGCAACTGTTGGTTTTCTACAAAAAAATCTTCTTGTTGCTCTAATTTAAGAAAAACAACTTTTAGTTGACAACTTTTAGTTTTCTACAAACAATCTTTGTCAACTTTTAGTTGTCAACTTTGGTGTAAATTCGCCTTTTAAAGATCAAATAAAGTTAACAACTAAAAGTGGAAGATTTGTTGCTGCACGCTTTGCATAAGCAACTCGTAGAAAACTAGTGGAGAACTGAAGTACTACTGCCTAAACCTTTCGCGCTAATTCTTTGGCAACAAGTTTTTCACTTGTTTCTCTAAATGTGAGAAGAGCAAATTTTAGTTTTCTACAAAAAATCTTCCACTTGTTGTTCTAATTTAAGAAAAACAACTTTTAGTTCACAACTTTTAGTTGTCAACTTTGGTGAAAACGCGCTGTAATGGATTCATGGTTAAAATAACCCAACTGAACAATTAAAAAATAATAGTAATACCGAGGAAATAAATATGGCGGAAAAATTTGATTTAAGAACAGCGGCATCTTTGTTACCATCTATGGATAGCACGGAAAATAGCACTAAACAGTTAATTGACGCAATTGAGTTATATAGCAGTCTTATCGACAATAATGGGCAAACCTTAGTGATTAATTACGTTTTAAAAACAAAATTTCCAAAAGGGAACCAATAATCTAAATAAAAACAACAGCTACACACAATGTAATCAGAAACGGGGCCGCGGTCATTACCATGGTCAAGGTCGAAACGGGTTTATTGTGCATTATTTATCGTCCGTTAATTTATTTATTTAATTTTAATAGTTATAGAATCTAAAGACTTAAAAGGAATGAATGAAAAAATATGTGAGAGTGTAAATGTGTTAACTAGAGCTCAAGTTAGAGATGGAGCGGGTTTTGTGTCAAAACCAGAACTAACCACAACCATGGAGACAAAAGACGTACAGACCGGAGGCGATAGGCTTGATCACCCTGTTGTAGCCGAGGTTTTAAAACGTCCCAATGACACGATTGAATTAAAAGTAGTGTCTAAAACAGAGTTTGCAAAACTTAAAAAATTGCAATTTTACCAGTACTGTGATAATTTTATTTACAATGTGAATTCACAAACTATGTATTTTTACCAGATCAGCGTATGACTTAGGTACATCGTTGAGACATCTGGACAAATGGTGCATAGAAAATAATATTCCGGAAAATATATATATTAAGAAATGCAGAAAGTGCAGAATTTTTAAATTTACTAAGTAAATGTAAATCGCATATGTTAGAACTGACTATAAAAATAAATATAGTTCGGGATGCGGAACGTATAACAGATAAAAAATTAAGACATATAATCTTAAATGATTTTCACACGTTACCAACGGGTGGTCATGCGGTGTACAACGCATGTACAACAATATAAGGAAACGATATTTTTGGGCAGGTCTCAAAGGAGACGTAAGCCACTTTGTCAAAAACTGTGATAATTGCCAAAGGTATAAGCAGTCAAATCCGAAGAAGGTACCAATGGTAATAACAAGTACGGCTAAATCGGCATTCGAAAAGGTTGTACTTGACCTTGTAGGCCCTCTACCTGAGGATAGCCAAAATAAAAAATACATTTTGACGCTTCAGTGCGACTTAACAAAGTTTGTGGAAGGATATCCAATAGAGAATAAGGAAGCTAAAACGGTAGCAAAGGCATTCGTAGAAAATTTTATACTACGATATGGGATACCTTGTGAAATCCTAACGGACCAAGGTTTGGAAGTTATGTCTAGCACGTTTAAAGAAGCTTGTAAACTATTAGGGATCCAACAGTTAAATTCTACAGCATACCATCATGAAACGCTTGGAGGTCTGGAAAACTCACATAAACATTTGGGTGGGTATTTGCGTATGCAATTGTCGAAATATAAAGAAAGTAATTGGAGCGATTGGGTATCGTATTGGTGTTTTTCATATAACAACACGGTAAACACCTCAACACGCTATACACCATACGAGATTTTATTTGGTAAAATAAGCAAAATCCCGTCAAACCTTACTAATCAAATCGATCCTATTTATAATTTTGAGGACTACCCATTTGAGTTGAAATTTAGATTGCAGACTGCGTGGAACGATGCAAGAAATAACTTAATTGTCTCAAAAACTAAGCGTATAAACTCCAATAAAAGATGCAATAGCTATAATTATGAAATCGGAGACATGGTCCTAATAGAAAACAAAAATGTAGAGAATAAATTAGCACCTTTGTTTAAAGGTCCATTTAAAGTTTTAGATATTAAGAATACCAATGTAGTTTTAAATGTAAATAATAAGCCTAAGGAGGTACATAAAAATATTATTAAACCTTATTTTTATGTCTTAAATTGTACATAGTATAAGATAGCAGAATGAAAAAAAAAGTTCAGAAAACATTTTTTTTTCAACTTTTGCGGGGAAGGTGTAATGGATTCATGGTTGGAACAAAAGGCTAAAGATATAATCTTGAAAGGTTAGTCCCTAGTACTTGTTAGGTCATCAATCCATTGCACGTATCAAAGCCATTGACCGTGAAGGTTAACAGTTATGTTATGTTATGTTATTATTTAAATATTAGTTTATATAACAATACTCATATATTATTGTAAACTGTGTATATTAAATAATGTTTGTTTAATGTTTAATATATATATATATATATATATATATATATATATATATATATATATATATATATATATATATATATATATATAATAACTTGATTTATACACATTAAGATTAGATACATTTAGATGCAGTAAGATAAGTTTATACTATTTTTCTATTTTTATATTAAAGTATGTTTTATACAAAGTCTCTTGTTTGACTTCTTGACGTATACCAGATACTACGAACCAAGTACAAAGCAGAGTACACCACAGCGCCTTAAGACTCTCATATAAATGTATGCTTATACAAGAAAAGACAAGTTTAAACAACTTAAGGAAAAATTGATGTAGTTAATAACTTTGTAAAATTTATTTTAGTCTTGGTATCGCAGATTATTGGTAAGTTAGGATGTTTATATTTGTAACTGTACTTGAAACTTTAAACGCGTTTTTCTAAAAACTACATTTTTCAAACTTTCCTCCATCATGTCGAGAACGGCTTGGCCGATTCACACCAAATTTATAGGGTCGCTTCAGCACATATAGACGCACGAAATGGTCTGTTTTTTAGTTTTATATAAACCAATCAGATGATTTCGTGGAGGGAGTAAGCCTCCATTTTTCCAGGCAGGTGTCTTTAGAGCTCTATAACTTTGGTGCTAATAGATATTTAAAAATAATAAAGACAAAGTTCTATCTCTTTATTGGTCCTTACAAAAAAAATCCCAAAAATGCATAAAAATTAGACCGTCAAACCAGAGAACCTTCTTAAAAATATATCTTTTGTCGAATAGTTTTTGTTACCAAATTTTGTAGAGATGTTTCGAACACAGTATAAGTTCTATGTTATTTAGTTTATTATTTAAATAAAAGAAAGTAAACAAAATCGTCTATTTATTCACAGACAAAAATATAAAAATGTCTTAATCCAAAGAGTATTCAACCGACAACATGTTATGAGTGTTATCGCATTACACACATAACTCTACGTTCTTTGCTATTTACATTCAAGGAAAATAAAAACATTTTCCAGGCAAAATGACGTAATGTGTTGAATGCACTGCAAAGTCGAGTGGTTCTTTTGAACATGTGCAAACACTCAAGACGAGTGTGTGTTCCGACAAA
This sequence comes from Listronotus oregonensis, assembly GCA_019359885.1. Classification (NCBI taxonomy): domain Eukaryota; kingdom Metazoa; phylum Arthropoda; class Insecta; order Coleoptera; family Curculionidae; genus Listronotus; species Listronotus oregonensis. The sequence continues at coordinate 77,587 of JAHBCN010000450.1, read as the reverse complement.
AGACCAAACAGCCGCATCAAAGTTTTCAGAGTAATAAAGGATTCGTATTTGTATTTTGCTCTTTTTTGTTTTGTGTGCAGAAAATTTAAACATTTTTAAGATTACAAATTTAAAAAAAACCGGGGTACCTAAAATATATGCATTTTAATTATAATTGTAAGTATCAACTAAAATACAACCAGTTTTAGGCAATTTATTAATAATTTTGTGGCATAGTTAAGTATTATTAAAAAATAAATATGAATAGTCCGGTAAATCTGTAATTCACCTTCAAATGATTTTGGAAGTGCATGATTTAAGATGAAAACTTTTGCATTTTCTTTAGAAACCGATCAACTACAAAGTGTCGCAAAGGGATATTGGATACTATGAAAGGGGGTGTTTTTTATCCCATTTTTACACCCTACACCCTTAAAAAATGCATTTCGCAAAAAACAAATTTTCTTATTTTTAATAGTACATATGGGTTTTTTGGGCCACTGAATTCAAATATAATATCAGAAATTTTATTTGAGGGCAAAGAAGGGCTAAATTCACCCTTTTTTACCCCCTACACCCCGAAAGCATACATTTCCCTAAAAAAAGTTTTTCCTCGTTTTTAATGGTAAATATAGGCTTTTTGGGTCACTGAATTCGAATATGATATTAAAAATTACATGGGAGGGATTAAAAGGGCTGAATACACCCTTTTTTACATTCTACACACCTAAAAATACTTTTTCCTAAAAAAAAGTTTTTCCCCATTTACATTTCGTCACAAAACTTTCTTCTCTTTTTAATGGTACATAGGTTTTTTTGGGCCACTGAACCCAAATCTAATACTAGGAATAATAATAAGAGGAGTTAGTATTGGTTAGTTTACCCCTATTTTAACTTCTGTTACCTATAGACATTGTTTTTTCTAAAATTGCAGTTTTTTTTTAATTGAAGGGATGAGTACGTTTATTGGGTCGTTTAATTCAAAGTCAGAAACGATAATTAAGGGGTTGGATTGAATTTCTCGTAAAATGCGAATTTGTTTTTTTTGGAGATATATATATATATTTTTTTTTTAAAACGAATTTCTTAACTTTTTAGCCCTCAAATGTAATTTCTAATATTATATTCGAATTAAGTGACCCAAAAAACCTATATGTACAATTAAAAACGGGGAAAAACTTTTTTCATAGAAAAGTATGTTTTAGGGGTGTAGGGGGTAAAAGGGTAAATTTAGCCCTTCTTAGTCCATAAATGTAATTTCTGATATTATATTTGAATTCGATGGCCCAAAAAACCTATGTGGTCCATTAAAAATGGGAAAAAAACTTTTTTTAGCAAAATGTACTTTTTAGGGGTGTAGCGTGTAAAAAAATGGGGTAAAAAACACTCCCTTTCGTAGTATCCAATATCCCTTTTTGACACTTTTCGACACTTTGTAGTTGGTTCGTCTCTAAAGATAACAATAATAACACAGATCAACAATTAATCACGCGAGAACGCCGGAAGCGGTTAAGTGATACCAGGGTCTTTGAGGTCGCTGATTACGATGAGAGGGTCAGTTAACCTCAATCACGTCAGGTTCAAGGTCATTTGAAGGTCAAGTGAATAAAAAACCATCGAAAAAATCGGGAAAAATGTACGCATATGTGTTCGAGGTCGATAAATCCGAATCCTGCGTTTATTTACATTAATCCTAGAGGTAATCCAAGGTCATTTCAAGGTTATTTTAAAGTGTTTTTAGAATAAAAATGTTAGGTACGGTTCGAAAAATTTGAAAAAATTCATACGTATGTTTTCAAGGTCGGCGAAACGAAATTTTTAATTTACTTAACCTTTAAATGACCTTGAAGTTAAAGGCAGGTTAACCGACTCTCTTATCGTAAGTAGCACCTAACCGCTTCCGGGGTTCCCGTGTAGATCAAATGTTGACCAGTGTATTAGTAGTCGAAGACATACTGGAACGGTTTTTTGATTAGTTGCAGTAAAAATCTTATTATATGCCTCTAAAGGTGCGTATCCATTTAGCAAAATGGCCGCTTGAGGCGGCTGCGCACCCATCTTTAACACAAGTTCACCATACCACGGCCGTGTTCGTCTTGCCGCGCACACCGGTTGGGTATTCACTTTTTGCTCCATATCTGTGACGTTCCTTATATTTTAAAAAAATATGAAATAATCCTGGTTTATTGATCCGTTTTTGAAAGCGTCCCATTTTTTATACATGTTAATGAGAAAAATTTTTAGTAATAACATATTTAATTTAATTTTAACGAAAAATTTGGGGTTTGAAATGGAACACCCCAAAAATAGCTATAAAAAATCGTAAAATAGAGATATTGATATGTTCCTTTTTAATTTTGTTTTATTTTACGGCCGGTTTACAAATCTTTTAAGAAAAAAAAAAAAAATGAAAATAAAAAAAGGTATTTATCGAGTTTTTTGTCAATAAGATGCATCTATTTAAGTTTAACAACTTTAGTGATTTATTTCATATTTTACGTGTAAAGACAAATAAAAAAAAACATTTTTTTTTAAATATCAATTTTTGGATTTCTAAAAAAAAATCTTTTTTATTTAAATCGAAAAATTGACATTTTTTTTTTTTTTTTAATTATTCCATCTTTGATGAACTTTAAGAATTAAAATACCTCACAGCCTAAAAAAAATTATTATGTTGATTTTATATTTTAAAAACCGGGGCCGCCATCCGCCATTCTAAATAATTACCCAATAAATATCCAAAATGCCAAAAATCAAATATTCTGTCAAAGGCTTGCATTTATTACTTACTTTTAATTCATATTGGTAATAGTGGTTTAAAGTCTGTTGTTACTGATAATTAATAGGAAACCCCTTTTACGAATACGGATAGAAAAGAGACCCTCCTGGCAAATAAACCAAAAAATGTGTGAGAATTTTTTAACTTTAATATTTTCTTTTTTTAACTTTTTTTACAATTTGGTATTAGGACAGTAATGGTCAAGAAAATAAGATAACAAAATCTATACAATAAAATAGAATTATGGCATTATAGAACTGACCATAACCTATACACAATATATTTATCGATTTTTTTGTAATTTTTTGTTCGTTTTTCCACTGGCTAGGTTCATTTTTGTTTTGTTTATTAAGTGTTATTTCATTTGTGTAAAAACTTATACTAGATTTTTTAATGAACAAAAAATGATTTCAATCTTATTCTTTGTACTTAGAATAAATAATTTTTAATACTGTTAATTTTATTTTATTTGTGTTTTTAAAAGTATAAGAAATATATATATATATATATATATATATATATATATATATATATATATATATATATATACATATATATAAGGACTTATTAAAATAGTTGAATTGATTGTGAAAGTATTTATATATTTTACTTATTAATGCTTATTGTAACAAAACTAATACCAATAAACTGTAGTCTATAATATTCCACTGCTATCAGAAACAAAATATTCCCCTTACATCAAATGTAATATAAAGAATGCCATCAAGAAGACCAAACGACAATCTAAGAACATTGTAGGCGGTTTGATGGCAAACGACCAGACAGTTAAGCTCCAATCTGAGACTACATGACTCCATAACGATGCCAAAGGTCTTTTAAAAGACGCACTAAAATTAGACAGACAAGAAAATGTGGTATAAATTATATTTAAAATAAATTATGGAATATATATTTATGTATAGGGCGCTCATTTCTTTTAAGAGACTATTTTAGGTACAAACATACTTTAAAAGGTAAATCATTGTTGTCAGAATCTTAGAGAAAATCAGAATAAAAGTTTACTGATGACGGCACATTTATAAACTTACACTTTTATTTTGGCAGGGAGCGGAGTATATGGTGGGAACAGCTGAATCGATTGCAACGCTCGCTGTGATCAAAATTTTTGTTAAAACATGTTTAATTTAAATGTAAACAATTAGATAAAAACATTAAAAATGGTGCATAATAGTTGTTGTGTAGTTGAATGTAAGAATACTGGCAGAAATAGTTACTGCAAATTTTATACATTTCCAACTGCTAGTTGGAAATTATAAAAAAGAAAAAAATGAATAAATGCACGCAGACAAAAGGTGTTGAATTCAAATTTCTCGCTTAGCCGAACGACTTTCGGACTTCGGGCTTAGCCGAACAATTCTCGAATTTGATGTAACAAGAAGAAAAACTTACTTGTTTCTTGCCGTGTACCGTTTGTTCAAGTCTTTTTCTAAAGTTTTTTTTAATGATTAGCAAGTTTTAAAAAGATAAAGGATCTTTTTAATAAACAATCTTACACTCTCCACAGTTTTTCGAGCATGATTTTACGCAACCGTCAAATGACGTTTTCTTCGCGCACTATGCCAATAGCCAATCACTATACCACAAAAAAACCATCATTTATACATACTGAAAATTAGGTGTATCCTACTTTTGAAATTAAAAAAAAATGGGGTTTTGCTCGAGAGGAATAAACTTGTTGGTGCGAAGAACATTCTGAGAAAGTATTTTTATATATATTTTTAATAATACATATTAGGAAGCATATCTATATTTTTTATTTTATTCTCAAATATAACCTTGAGTAGTGATACGGGTTTATTTAACTCGTCTTATAAAATACTATACAATTAAAGCAAATTAAAACTTTTTTTTAATCCAAACTTACGTCAAAAAAGTCCATAAAGACAACGCAAGGTCAGCGGGAGATGTCGCCAAAATCCTCTATATATATAATATATATATATATATATATATATATATATATATATATATATATATATATATATATATATATATATATATATATATATATATCAATATATATCAATAAAGTTGACAATGAAACTTTATTGATTTATATATTTTTTTATTTTTGTATCTGTTCAATTTTTTTTATGATTGTTTTACAATTTTTTAATAAAAACATTATTTACAAGTTGTGGATTAAAATTAATTGTGTAAATTAATATTTCCTTAGAAAAAATACAAATAAATGAAGTTTTTATAGTAACATTGCAAGCCGTGTGTAAAATCTGGACGTGCTTGTTCCAAAATATGTTTTTTTCTTAGCTTTTTCTAGATCTGCCGCCACTGTATTGTAGAAAAGATGTTTCATTGCGATCTATGCTTCATTTTATTACAAAAAGACAAAAAATTAGCTTTTTTGGTAATCGTATAACAAGTGCTCATAAAATCGACAGCTTCTAAATGAAGGACTGAAAAAATGGTACATGATATTTATGGGACAGCATGAGCATTTTGTTATGTGGGTAAATATCTAAGAATTTTGCAAAAGGCAGCTTGTTGGTAATAAACTTTCATATACTCATGAATTTAACATTCAGAGAGACTGAACTGTTGACGCGACAGTTTTCGATTGTAGGATTTAATTATCTGTTCATTAAACTGCAAAAAAAATATTTAATGCGATTTCAAAATCCGGCTCAAAGGACCAAAAAAATGTATTGGCGAAATAGACAAAAGTGGACCGTATTGTATTATTAAATTAGCATAAATAAATCGATTTGTGACAAACCTCAAAGGAAAAAATGATCTTACCACATATTCTGTTCTGCTGGGATTATGGTTGATTAGAAGTAGGTTCTGGATCATGCACTCTCACTAAGGCACTTTAAAAATGTTAAATTTAAATGGAAATTAAATTTCAATACATCATCAATTTGACGTGTTCAGCGGCTAAAGGCGTAAAATCGTAGATTTTTCGAAAATTTTCGTAGGTAAAAAATGTGTGGGACACGTCAAAACGATACCGTTCGTAAAATTTTAGTCTGTTGTTAAAATTATTTTTTCTTATGGTGTACTGCGGTCTATAAGGTAAATACAAAATTACTTTTTTAAATATTTTACGACACCTAAATTTAAAGTTTTCTCTATTATTTTTTTTACTTAAAACTTTGCGGGAAAGCGTCAATCTTGTTTTTATATTAATAATCTTTTTTCCAGTCTATTTGGAGAAAAAAGTGATTGATGATACCCCGATTAAAAACTTCTTGAATATTTTCTTCGGTGTTGACAGGGGACCTTCCGGTTCGTTATAAGTAATGCGTCGTCATTTTTTGTATGCATATGATATTTCGAATTTGCATTTTACTCTTTGATATACCGGCGACACGTGACGAATTTCCTAATGCTTTTGAGTGCGCTGTAAGGTGGAGACATAATAAATCCCATTCGCCCAGTCCTGCTATATATTTCTTCTCTAACCATGCAAAATATTTTATTTTGTAGTTAGAGAGTGTTTTCCTTTTATTTTGAAATGGGTTGGTTTTGACCAGGGACATATATGAATAATAACAGAGCCCCACAAAATAAAAAAAGTTAAAGGTCCGATAGACTTGACCCTGGATCTTTATATTTTTGGGGTCGCTGAATCCGAATCCGAAGTCACTTTGACCCCATCAGAACGGAGTCAAGGGCATTTCAAGGTCAAATCTGCAAAATTACTCAGCCTAATAACAAAAAAAATGAAGGTCTAAAGACTTGACTATATAATCTTTATGTTTTTGATTTCGCTGAATCCGAATCCGCGATTAGTTTGACCCTATCAGGTCAGAGTCAAGGACACATTAAGGTCAAATTTGCAAAATTTATCGCAACCAAATTTGAAAAGTGAGAGTGACCTTAAAATGTCTCCTGACCATGACCCGCTGAGGTCAAACTGATCACGGATTTATATTCAGCGACCTTAAAGACATAAGTATATGGTCTTCAAATTTGGTTGCGATTAATTTTGTAGATTTAACCTTAAAATGTTCTTGACCTTGACCTGATGGAGTCAAATTGACCACGGATTCGGATTTAGCGACCTCAAAAACATAAGTATAAATTCTTCAAATTTAGTTGCGATTTGCATATTTGACCTTGAAATGCCCTTAACCCTGACCTGGTTTGGTCAAAGTGACCTCGGATTCGGATTTAGACAAAAAAACATAAATATACTATGTTTTATTTTTTTGGATCTTCAACTTTTTATATTTTGTGGGGCTATGTAATATGAATACTTTTCAACACCGGTTTGACTCTGGCAAAACCACACTTACCACATAACTTTTATAGATTTTAATTGGCTAAAAGTTCTTGTGGTATTTGATGAAAAATTTGTACACCTTAATAGTGATTAAACATTTTATTATTGGTTTCTATTTCCTAAGAATAATTCTAAAGAATCTGAAAACTCCGATATAGAAAATAAAACAAACGCTGCTTTATGCACGCTCAGAAATTAAAGAAATTGTATCAGAAAAAATTGTGTTTAGTGCGCAGAAAAAAAAAGTAGTGACTATTTCAGAAAAAGTTGCTTTGGCGTACTTTTACCAGTTATCTGCTGATGATGCGCACTACAATCTATCTCAATACAATTGTGGACATTAGTAAATATACCAATGTTCTTGCATATCTCAAGAGAAAATCAACCGAGAAATTCCAAAATATTTTCCAAGAAAGAGGTTGAAAAGTTCCTGCTGATGACGAAAATTATTAATTTATTAAAGAAAGTAGTGTTAATCTTTGGAAGTTTTGGAGTCTGTAGGAGAAAAGAGTTGACTTATTTACAGATAAAAGATATTAAGGATATTACATCGTTTAATAAAATCACCATTTCCAATACAAAAACCAATGTTTCGAGAATATTTATAATATCAGAGAAAAATATAAAAGAAGTACCTTTTTTGACATTTTTTGTTAATATGTAAGCCTACGTCTATCGATTTTTCATCGGGATTCTTAATGTGCCATACTCTATGCAGAGCGTAGGCGCCCTCTCGCATATATCTGTGTTGCGTACCAATTTACACAAATATGTGAGACCACCGGCTTACGTGCCTTCCGAAGCACATGTGAGAGGGTTTAGTAGTAGGCAGAAATACTACACAGTGGTTTGCCATTGCCTTCTGTGAGATGACGAGCTATGAAAAAGTCCAATGGACAGTGCAGGAATCGAACCCGGGTCTTCCCGGCTGAGAGGTTGGTACGCTGCCACTACGGGTATAGAAATTTTAAATGCACCACACAAACAGTGGGTATAAATTCTATTGATTTTATACCTAAAAAAATATTTTGGGAAGCCCAAGGAATTCGGCAATCGACGAACAAACGCCTACACTGGGTAGTGATGCGACTCGACCCGAGTCACTCGAGTGAATTTGTCAAACTCGTACTCGATTGAAAAAAAAAATATTACTCGAGTCTCTATGCACTCGAGTTACCAAGTCAACTCGGCGCTCTATTGCCACAAGATGTCACTTCACTACTCTATTTAACTTATCTATGCCGTGCTGGTAGAAACCGAGTCTGACAATAAAGGTATTTGTTTAAAATTGCTAAAAAAAATCTCACTCGAGTTGCGAATGATAACAAAAAAAAATTGGGGAAGAAGAATAATTACGCTGCCGTTAGTACTAAATAATGAAGATCGAACTATATGTGTACCCCTCTACAATTCTCTTTTATGAAACATTGTAATAATAATGTATATAATAAATGATTCGTAAAAGACTATCTTTTCGTCATCAAAATGACGATTGAAAAGTTATTATTTCAATACGATTTTTACAAAAATACTTTTTTTATATTCAACATGACTTACTATTTCTATTATATACTATTTTTGTTTGCTACAATTGGTAGAAAATTATAATTTTATTTTATTATTATTAAAAAAACATTAATTTTGTGCAAAAATATCCACTATAATTCGCTGTTGGGAGAAAAATTTTCGGGAGTAATACCACCAGTGCTAATTTTCATGAAAGCTTGTTATTTTTAATTTACACGAGTTTGAAAAACGAGTTGAATTTGTATAACAAGCTTGAATGAAAATTATCTGGTTAATTTCTATGCACGAGCGGTTTTTAGGGGAGAATATTTCTAGAATGGAGAAATATACCATTAAAATGTTTTTTTTGTCATACAATTTTCAATTTCATGCAACATAATTAAAAATATAACTGAAATCGTTTTTTTAATTACTTTATCTATTTCTTCATCGTGTACATGACCAAATCGACTCATTTTGACTGATTTTAACATTTCTAATTGACAATAACAAACAAACAGATTCGATTGTTCTGTGTTTGTAAGTAAGAGGAAATACCACGTTGTCTAGGCAACGTGAAATTTCCGCTAAAATTTTTAACATGTTTTATAGGAAAATTTATACATGAGTGAAATATTCGATAAAATACATGCATTGTTATGGTGACCTGTCAAAAAAACCCATTTTAATCGGTTAAAAAGTACTGGTGTGAAATTTTCTGTGACTTACTATACTTTTTTATCTATCTCTTTGGCCCTAAGTCGTCTTTTATTAGTTACTTTAAAAAAAGTAATTTTTTATTTGCAAAATGGAAATCTGATCACCCAAAATATTTTTATATTGCTGCTGTAGAGGCTTAAAAAGTGATAAAAAGCTTTTAAGAAATAAAAAAGCGTCTAAAGCACAGGAAGACAATAGAAATATGAATACAATATTTAAATCCACTTCCTTTTACAACTCTATTCAAAAGGCATACAAAAGTCTGACTGGGACTCGGCTTTACTTAATGTTCAGTATTGATATTCCCTGATAAATCTTGTTTAAGCCTTTATGAGCGTGGGGAACGAAACAGAAAAATACAATGGGCGCTAAGTCATTCTTTTTTCACGCCCTGTCCGGAAAGAAAAAGACCTGTTAGGCGTTAACGACCTGCCGTGATGGAGGGGGTTGTAATATTTCTTTATCTGGTATTTTATTATGGTACCTAAGTTAATGTTAATTACTTGTAAAATTGATATCTAATGGTTGCATTTTAAGTTTTTGACCATGCAGAACTTTGTATAAAGAATAAGTTTTCTTCGTATACTTAATAATAAAAAAGTTTTTCATATGGTTCCAACTTAAGTAGACACTATATATATATATATATATATATATATATATATATATATATATATATATATATATATATATATATATATATATATATATATATATAATTGTATTTATTTATTTATTTATATTGTCTTCTAAAGGGGTGAGCAGGGGTCTCCAAACTACGGCCCGAGGGCCACATCCGGCCCGCGTACAGATTTTGTCCTGCCCGCGGGAGGGGGGCAGGACAAAATCTCCTTTTAGAGAACAAATAATTTTTTTAGCAAATTAAATTTAGTTTTGAAGTATTCTAATTTTATGTTGAATAATTATTAATATGACATCTACATTGATATGGTCATGGGCTAACTCCGCTAACTCATTTAAAATTCTTGTAGGCTTATTGTTGTTTTTTGTGATAAGTTGGATAAAGAAACACAGAATTGTAATGAATAAAGACATGTATAATATGCTGAAAATTTAACTTCAGTATATAATAACTAACAAATTATTAGAAATGAATCCAACTAACATTTTATACATTTTAAATAATCCATAACTATAACAAACAAAATGACATATGAAATACTAATGAGATTTATGTAATTGAGATTTTCCACTGACAATAGTTTGTAGTTGTGGACTAATTTTACTTGTACCAATTATTAAAAGAGATTTAAGATGCTCATCAGTTAATTTTGATCTTAAACATTTTTGTGTACTTCATTTTGGAGACGGTTTCTCACACAAATAAGTAGTACCAAAAACAGAAAACAGACCACGAGCAAATTTATGCAAATTATCAAATTGTGTCAGTGGAAGACTCTTATAAAATTCAACAAAGATGAGTTTTGATATTTGTTCTTAATTATATCACTGCTTTGTAGATCAATCATTTCCATTTGAAGTTCCGGGGCTAGGGTTTCAATGTCAGTATCAAAGGATTCTGAAAAATCTTAATTTGATTCGCAATGGCTTTAAAGTCCGAGAAACGAGTATCAAATTTTTCTTCAAAGCACTCAAAAGTTTCGATTGCAAAATAGATAGGGAAAATCAAATCTCAGTAGTGTGCCTGAATATTTCACATGTTTTAAAATGTGAAAAACATTTACTTCGTAGTTGTGATTGAAACATCTCAATTTCTTCCGGAATGATTTGATATTAGTGTATAAATCAGGAAGATGCTGGTTTTCTCCTTACAATCCCAAATTCAGTTCGTTCACATCTTTTGTCAAATCAACTAGAATCTCACTTCCCCGCTGCGTTGTTTTGTAATTCAGTAAGAGGGCGATGCTTTTATTCAAAAAATTTCGATCACTGCTCGAAGTTCAAAAAAGCGCTGAAGGACTTTCCCACAACTAAGCCAGCGTAGGCAGTATGATAAGGTAATCAGTTTCTCCAATCTCTTCAATAAATTGTCGGAATTGTCGGTGATTCAGCCCAAAAGATCTGATAATATTAACAGTTGATATGATTGGTTTCAGAACGTTAGACATATCCAAACATTTTCCGCACAAAGACTGTTGATGAATGATACAATGTAAGACTAATGGTTTGGAACCACCGTCTTTTTCTACAGCCTTTGACACAAGAGCGACCACCCCTTTATCTTTCCCACTCATGTTTTTGCCTTCATCATTTTGTAAAACATTTCAAGTTTTTCCGGAGTTCTTTTGATTAATGGCCATTTCAACTCACAAAAATATCTGTCCCAAATTAGTTCTCCATGAATACTATACATATCAAGAAGTTCTTCTTTACACTTCATTAGCTTTTATCTACTCCTCGAATATAAATCAACCCGAGCAGTATCTGACACATCAAGTTGACTCATCAAGGCCAAAGAGAAAACCACTCAAAATGTCCATTTTTGTCGATTGAGAGGATATATTTTCAGCGTTTTCTACCCCTTTGAGCCACAGTGTTTGCTGACATACTGAACCCAGTTTTAATAAATTTCCTTTTCGGGGCCCTTTTTTTTCCCGGTTACCAATTATGCATTCTTTGATCATTCTCCATCGGTGAATGGTTTTCCACGTTTTGCAATTTCAAATTCACATGAAAGCTGGCACGAGTTGCAGCCTCTTGTTCAGTTTGAGTTTTTTAAATGTTGCGATTTTAATCCGCCTTTCTAGCTCAATTTTCTGTCCACAAATTTCTGTATTTTTAGGTAATTTTAAAAAGTTTTGTTTCATAATGACTTTTAATTTTATATTCTTTGAGAACGGCTATGTTTTCGCAAATCAAACAAAAGCCCCCTTTTATTGGACTTCAATTAGGGGAAATACTGAATGTTCCACTGATCTTTAAATTTTCTGCATTACAAAATTTTTTCCTTCTTTTTCCATCCCTACTAATTCACACACAAGCAACAATTCAAATCAATACTGTTATAAAGATGTTTTAAAACAAACACACCAAAGGGTTTTCAGGGGGGTGTACAATTTTTTATTTAACAACAGTGCCCCGGAACTGACGTGGTTCGCCACAAAACATATTTCAATTACTGCCATCTAAAAGTGAGTGGAAGACCAGAACTTTCCAACCAACGGGTTATTCTGTACGTGCTATTAGCGCCATCTGTTAGCGATAGAAGGTACTACCTTTCCGCTTGTTTCCCGATGTTTGTCACGTTACTCCTCATGGCTCGTACTCTACGACTAATCTGAAATTACAGATAATGACAGGAAAATTAATAATATGCAGTGTTGCCGTTTTGCGGACTTTAGTCCCATTTGCACCTTTTTAAACGTTGTGTACTTTCGGACTTTTTTCATCAGTGGACTATTTCCCCTTCTTTTCCACCGGCAACGGTAAATGGTTTGGCCCCCGGAACTTTTCAAGTAATCAATTTTACAGGCTGGAAAGTTTGGAGACCCCTGGGGTAAGGAGGTAAAACTTTGTATTAAACTTTGTCATTTCTGAATTAAGAAGAACGAATATTATGAAAATTGATATGCCGGTTACGATTAAAAATGATCTTTGGAATTAAACTCCTCTTGAGAAGTTTAAATGAAGGTAAGAGTTTGTATTAAAAAATCGTTAATTTTAAAGTTGTAAAGATGTCGGTTGGTAATTAGGCTTTTATTTACACCAAAAAATAGAAAAAGTAAGCTAAGAAAGCATTTTAGAAAAAAATTTTCCCCTAAAGAGGTAGAATGAAGAAAGTTTTTATGGAACTTGTCATTTCTGGATTTAGAAGTGTGAAAATTCGTATGTATGATTACGAATAAAAATGATCTGTTTAAACATGTTTTGGAATATCATTCTTTGGAGGGTAAAAATAGATATAAAAATTTGTATAGAAAAATTGACATTTCTGGAAGTTGGTAATTGGGCTTTTGATTCATAAAAATAGGAAACGTCAGCTAAGAAATAATTTTAGAAACTACTTTCTAAAGGGGTAGAACTGGGGAATAATTTTTTATGGAACTTGGTCATTTCTGGCGTTAGAAATATAAAAATTGATATGCAGACTACTGATTACGATGAAAATTTGTATAGAAAAATCGTCATTTTGATATATGATGTTATGGAACGGAGTGGGAAGGAGGCCAAATACATGCGGCAGACATCGTTGTCGTTCTATACCATTGTACAAGATGGATTCCACTTTAGAACGCTTTATGATTTGTATGGGTAAATTGCACGTCTGTTTGCTTCAAATAATATCGCGATAAAGAGTAGGTAGGTCTTCTAAGTTGGACGGCAACATCATTAAAAAAGGAAGTGTGTGCAAATTTGGAAGCGAATATTGGATTAAATTAAAGTAACCAACATCTTATTAACTTCTACATAACGTTTAAGTTTTGTTTTTCTGAAACATTGTTATGTTACGTTGTTAGCTCAGAAACAGTAGTGAGTGGAGTAGTTAATTTAGGTGATTGCATAGTTATTAGTTTTGTATCGCGGTATGATTGGAACTTCATATCTTACTATGCTATAGATGAAGTTCATCTGTATCGCAATATGATCTAAAGTTAACATACGCGCCTTTCACTCATACAAATCATACCACAGTACAGGGGCGCCGCCAGAAAAAATGTAAGGGGTCAAAAGTTTTTAAAATCAATTTCTTTGTCTAAATTAAAATTTAAAATTTAAAAAAACAAATAAATGTGGGACCCACTTTTAATTTCTAAATAATAATCATTCTTATTTTTAATTTCTAGGCTATATTGTAAAATTTAAGGGTTTTAGATGGAAATTGTTTAATTTTAAGTAATTTTTAAAAACCCAGGAAGGTCGACAGATACCCCCTGACCCCCCTGCCGGCGACCTTGCTACAGTATAGAATGGTATTTATCTGTACAATGATATGGATTGCAAATCGCATTCCGGTTTGACGCCAGCAGATTTCTTTTTATGGAGCTATTTGAAGAATTCGGTGTACAATTATACACTAAAGACATTGCTATAATTAAAAATAAAGGTTGTATTTGTAAGACAAGAACGGACCTCGAAGCCTGGTGTCGAAAATTTTCATTAAATTGTAGTCGTTACCTCCTTGGTGTCAAAATTTTATACTCCCAAAAATAGTTAAGTTTTTATAAGACCCAACTATTTTTTCTTACAACTCTCATAATAGAGTCTTAAATAATAATGACATTTGGGACATTCTTTTCAATATCATTATTAAAGGAAATATTTATTTTATGTAAAAAAGTTCCCAATAAAATGATCTGAATAAGACTGGCGTAGCTAGGGTTTTCAAATTTTTTATCTAAAAAGTGAGTCTTGGGATCTACACTAAATTTTCCCCCAGTTTGCTTTTGTCCCCAAGGCTTTGGTAGAAAATTTTATTTTGGAATTTGCAAATTTTTTAACCCTCCGTTAAAAAACAATTTAAGTTTTAAAAGCGATCTGATTGAATTTTTTATATATTTGGTGTGGGTCCCCGTCTGCCCTAATATATTAATCCTGCTACGCGCTTGCTGAGTAAAGTGTTTGAATGATACAATGTTGTAAAGATGGTCAACATACCGCTACGTCATAGAACAATTTAATAGGATATGCTAGGTATTGCAGGTAAAAAATATTACCCATGGTTGGTTTACACCTTTAAAGGCAGAGAAATATGTTATAACGATTTTTAACATTTTTTAGTTCCACAATTTTGAAAAAACTTCTTTTAATACCTAGAAATTGTGGCAAACAGATAAATTTGTGAAAGTCAAAATTCGGATGCCAAAATGAAAGAACATATTTTCATTAATACCCACGTGAGCGAAACAGAAATGGATAAAGAAAAAGAACAAAAAAAAACAAAAGTTGGGGGTTTTTCAAATTAAAATTTTTTTTCCCAGATTCTAAAAATTTTATAAACTACCTTAAAAAGTAAAAACTTTTTTGGAACAATAAATGTTTAAACAATAAAAATACAAAAAAACTTGATAAATAAGCAGGCGAGTTTTTAAATTCCCCTTTTTTTCAGGTTCTTTAAAATTTGGGCCCCATTAAAATTTTTAATAAAAGTGGAAATAAATTTTATCTTTAATAAAGAGATGTTTCTTTGTTTTTTTGTTTTTCAGTTTAAAAAATATAATAAAACTGAAATCTTTCAAATTTAAAAAATTAGGTTATAGAAAACAAAGTAGTTTGTTTTATTAATCTACATTGGGGAAAAACTATCCACAACCCCCTTTTTGCAATCTACTTTTTTTAAAAAAAATATCTATTGGACCCTTTTTGGATGTCTAAATGAAAAAAAAGTATTTTTTTAAAAATAGTTAGAAGGCTTCTTATATACACATACTTAACATGATCAGGCCATAAAAGTTTAATAAATTTTAATTTTTGTTTTTTAAAAATTTTAAACTTTGGAAAAATTACTCCCGATTTTGTTTTGTTAAAGTTCTAAAATTAAATAAGGGGATCAAAATTTTTAAAAACTTATTGCGTGATCCCTTTTTAAAAATATATAAAAGGGCTGCCCAAACAAAACATTTTTGACAATTATATAAACATTTTTTATTGGTAAATAAAAAATTAAAAAAAAAGTGTTAATTAAGTTTTAACTTTTTGAAAAATCAATTTTAGTTACATTTTTAACGGGGAAAAAATTCTTTGAAGTGTTCTGGAAAACCTTTAAAGTTTTAAAATTTTTTAAATTTAAAATTTAACACCTTAAAAATATTTAGTGTGACGTATGGTTTTGACAGGGCAAAAGGCCCATTTTCAGCGTTAAATTAAAATTATAAATAATGGAGATAGAACTCTAGAAGTTGGGACTTTTTTTATTAGAAATTTCCTTTTCTTTAAGGATCTTTTTTGTTACTTTCGCTATCTCTTATCGCTTTTGAATTAATTGATAGAGTCGGCTGTTACTTGATGGAAATCCATTTTCAATTATCAAGAAAAATACTATTTGTAGTACTGATTTCCACTTTTTATTTCGATTTTAACACCTTAACATGTTTCACTAAACATTAGCTTCATCAGAAGGTTGGTATAAAACTACTGTTCAAATATTTTATTCTAATATAGGTAAACAGGTAGGCGGAACTACAGTTATATTATTATTATGGTTATATAATAAATACATTAAGTAGGGTTGGGAATTTTTCTAATTTATTATGTAAACATTTATTTTCTATTGAGGGATTACGACTGTTAATATATTAATTAAATAAGTTTAATAATGGGGCAGCACTAAGATCAATTGATCATTTAGTAAAATATTTATGTATTTTTAACCTATTTATTTGTAAGGATTCTAAAAGATTTAATTTTACTTTGTTTTGGACATGTAATATTTTAAAATTTTCATTGATATTATGTTTTCTTTTAATAGATGATTGGCATATGTCGAGTCTGTTTTCTTTTAAAAACTATTTTTGTTTTGATAGCCTTTTATTAAAATTGCGACCTGTTTGACCTATGTAAACCTTGGATGAACCACAATTTATTTGGTAAACACCACTGTTAGAATTTTTAGAATTTGTCTTTGTTTTTTTTTAAGTGTTTCCCAAAGGGAGTTATTGGTTTTAAAAGCTATATTGGCCTTGTTTTCTAAGGTGTTTTGCTAATTTTTCTGTGGGGGAACTATGTAAGTCAGTAAGGGTGGGGTTTTGTTGTTTAAAATCGGGTAAACTATGAGTGCTTTTTATGTAATTTTTTATTAACAATATTATCAAATATCGAGTAAAACCATTATTGGTTGCTATCTGTTTTATAATAGATAGTTCTTTTTCATAATTCTCTGACATTGGTATATTATTAATCTATGAATAAACTATTGTTGCAGCTAATTTTGATTATAAGGGTGAATAGATTGATTATGTATAGTTATATCAGTATAAGACGGTTTGTGATAAATTGAAAAATCGTGTTTGTTGTTTATTTTAGTTATGGTTAGGTCTAAAAATTAATATAATTATGTTTTTCAATTTCTAATGTGAATTTGATATTTGGATGAATATTGTTAATAAAATCTAAAACAGTGTTTAGTTGTCTATTAGTACCCGAAAAACAAACTAAAATATTATCGACATACCTATACCAATACAGAAACTGTTTTGAAAAATTATTATTTTCGTGAATTATGTTTTCAATATTGTCCATGAATATTTCAGCTAAAAGTGGACTCAGTGGATTTCCCATTATTAAACCCTTACATGAAGAATATATTTTATTATCGAACTGAAAATAATTTTGTTTTAAACATAAGGATAAAAGCTGTAAAATGTCTTGTTTGATGACAGGGTGGACACCTAATTTTAGTATAACACCTAAATTTAGTATAAAAAATAAAATCTAAATATAACACCTAAATTTAGTATAAAAAACTCATACGAATTGGTCGACAAAATTAAGGATGTCTTCATTCTAAATAATGCTAAATTAGTTTCTTTCGACGTATCTAATTTTGTTTCCAAGCATACCCCCGTTAGATACAATTAACTTAGTAGAAAAAATACTCACAAAAAATAATGTCCACCCTGTCATCAAACAAGACATTTTACAGCTTTTATCCTTATGTTTAAAAAAAATTATTTTCAGTTCGATAATAAAATATATTCTTCATGTAAGGGTTTAATAATGGGAAATCCACTGAGTCCACTTTTAGCTGAAATATTCATGGACAATATGAAAACATAATTCACGAAAAATAATTTTCAAAACAGTTTCTGTATTGGTATTGGTATGTCGATGATATTTTAGTTTGTTTTTCGGGTACTAATAGACAACTAAACACTGTTTTCGATTTTATTAACAATATTCATCAAATATCAAATTCACATTAGAAATTGAAAAAAATAATTATATTAATTTTTTAGACCTAACCATAACTAAAATAAACAACAAACACGATTTGCAATTTATCACAAACCGTCTTATACTGATATAACTATACATAATCAATCTATTCACCCTTATAATTAAAAATTAGCGCATACTAATAGTTTATTCATAGATTAATAAATATACCAATGTCAAGAGAATTATGAAAAAGAACTATCTATTATAAAACAGATAGCAACCAATAATGGTTTTACTCCGGATATCATTGATAATATTGTTAATAAAAATTACATAAAGCACTCAGTCTAGTTTACCCGATTGAAACAACAAAACCCTCAAATTACTCCTTACTGACTTACATAGGTTCCCCTACAGAAAAATTAGCAAAACTTCTTAGAAAACAAGGCCACAATATAGCTTTTAAAAACCCAAAAACTCCTTAGGCAAACACTTAAAAAACAACAAAGACAAAATTCATAAAAATTCTAACAGTAGTATTTACCAAATAAATTGTGGTTCATGTCCCAAGGTTTTACATAGGTCAAACAGGTCGCAATTTTAATAAAAGCTATCAGAACACAAAAATAGTTTTCAAAAAGAAAAACAGACTCGACATATGCCAATCATCTATTAAAAGAAAAACATAATTTCAATGAAAATTTTAAAATATTACATGTCCAAAACAAAGGTCAAAAATTAAATCTTTTAGAGACCTTAGAAATAAATAGGTTAAAAAATACAAATATTTTACTAAACGATCAATTGGATCCTAGTGCTTCCCATTATTAAACTTATTTAATTAATATTATTAATAGTCGTAATCTCTCAATAGAAAAAAAGAATGTTTATATTAGATTATAAAAATTCCCAACCCTTTTCCTAATGTATTTATTAATAGGACCATAATAATAATATAACTTGTATAAGATTCCTACCTGTTTACCTATATTTAGAATAAAATATTTTGTAACAGTGTTTTATACCAACCTTCTGATGAAGCTAATGTTTAGTTTAAACATGTTAAGGTGTTAAAATCGAAAAAAAAAGTGGAAATCAGTACTACAAATAAATATTTTTCTTGATAGTTTTTGAATTATTATCAAAAAACCATTTTTTATTTTGTTTTTTGTTAATAACTGCAATTTTTATTGGCAGAAAAAAAACCCTCAGAACGCCATTCTCAGATTTGCATTCCGCGTCAAATGAGCTATCGGTTATATTTTCGAAGCCTCCTAACTATTTTTCGCAGAAAGCACACTTCTCGACCAGAAACAGAAATTTGAATAACAAAAGTTACTAATATAAGTAAGAAATATTCGCGTCGCCATAATTAAAACCTAATAAAACAGGCTGATTTATTTATTTATTTTAATTCCTCTTTTAAAACATTACTAAATAGTTTAAAATTTATAAAATAAATAAATTAAAAAATTCTTTTTTTCCTTTTTTCTCTTTAAAATTA
Organism: Listronotus oregonensis; assembly: GCA_019359885.1. Classification (NCBI taxonomy): domain Eukaryota; kingdom Metazoa; phylum Arthropoda; class Insecta; order Coleoptera; family Curculionidae; genus Listronotus; species Listronotus oregonensis. The sequence continues at coordinate 58,036 of JAHBCN010000450.1, read as the reverse complement.
AATAATTTTAAATACGAAATAAGCCTTTACAAAATGAAAAGCCCTTTTAAATTGCCCTTTCAGAAATTTATAAAAAAACACGGTAAAAAAGAAAAATCGCAAAGAACGAGCAAAGCGATTAAAGCGACAACCGAATCGGGGTCTTTTCCTCATCGTAATAAAATCCGAAAAGTTTACTTAATTTCCTCCATAGTTGCTGTGGCGTTAAATGAACCGATCGCTGATAAATTGGGTAAATAGTCTGACGATTGCCGACATTACCAACAGGGAAACTTTTTCAATATGTGAATCAGATGTTGGAAGACTCGTGATTAGAGAGATTGTGCGGAAAAGTAAAGTCTTTTGATTGTCAATTAGAACCACAGTGAAAATTTGCCATTTTGTTACCATAATTTTGTTTATTACATTAATTTCGCCTTCTAAGCTGAGAAAATATGAACTTGGGATTTAATTTACAAGTTTAATAACTTTATGAGGAAGCTATAGATGTTTCTAACGCGCTTTTAATGGTGTTATCTAAATTTCGTACCTTAATAGAATTTATCAACAAAAACCACTTTTAACGTCGAAATTGTAGCCTGTGGGAAATATTCTTCCTTCTATTTAAACGTGTTATAAATCCAAACTTACATGTATAATAATATTAATAATAATATAATTTTTAGGCAACTTAAAAAAAGGAGTAGGGCTGTGCCGATACCGATACTCAGTATCGGAAACCGCCGATACTTATTAATTTCCGATACTCGCCGATTCCTAATTTTTTAGATACAAATGTATCTGATTTTAGATACAGTTATTTTTCGTGTCAAACCGGTGGGAAATCGTCGTCGCTCCCCTTCATAGCCATTCAAGCTTAAAGAAAGAGACGGTATGTTAGGTAAGTAATAATAATAAATATAATTTTATTGGCGTTTACCGTAATAAAGTTCACGTTCCCAATAATTTTTATTTTTTTTATATCTGAAATATTTGCATTACATGTTTGTTGTTTCTTCCTCCGCAAATTTTATAAACATGTCTCACAGTGACTGGCTACTTGCTGAAAAGTAGCCAGTCACAGGCTTAACGGAAAAAATTAGATACAATACTAGGTAAAATATGGTGGCTATAAGGACACTTATAACAAAAAATTATAATATTACTAATAATTTAAATGTTTTGTATGACCCCCTTTAATTTCGAAACATGATCTATAACCCCTCCTTAGACTTTCTAAGCTCGTCGATATTATTTAAGGTTCTTGGTTAAGACGGTTAATTTCATTTACAATTTTTTCTCTCATTTCTTCCGTGTTTGTGTTCCCATTTTGGTAAACCACATTCTTCAAGTGACCCTATAGAAAAGTGACCAAAATTGTAATATCTGGACTATTAGGTGGGCATCTAATAGTGCCATAACGTCCAATCCACTGATTGTATCAGCGATTGAAATACTGCACAACTTGACGAACAGCATGGGGCGGCGTTCCGTCTTGTTGCCAAATTATCTTGCGATACGTTTCGACTGGCAATTCTTCTAAAATGTTCTCAATATCGTTTTCAACAAGATTGAGATATCTTTTTTCAGTTAAGGATCCCTCATAGAATATTGGCCCGACAATTCTATTGTTTAGCACACCACACCAGACATGAAGAGAAGACCTCCCCTGGTATTTAATCTCTTGAAATTTCCTGGGATTTTGTCTTGCCCAGCTGTGCGTATACCGTCGGTTAAACATTCCCGATGTAGTGAACGTAGCTTCATCCGTCCAAAGAATCGTTTGAAACAGGATAGGATCGTTATCTTGTTCTTGGATTAACATTTGGGAAACAAATTGAAAGCGAAGTACCTTTTGTACACGTGTTAAATGCTGCACTGAAAAAACGTGATAGGGAAGATACTTAAAATATTTCAGTTTTCTCTGAACCGTCGCATCGGTTACTCTTCTTCTTGCAAGGCCATACCTCAAATATCTAACTGCGTCAGTAATTGACTAATAATTTATAATAAATAAAGAATTTAAAATAATTTAGAATAGCTCGATCCCGGTTTCTTTTTCTCATTGAAGTCTTTTTTCTAATATGAAACAATTTTGTTTCCTTGAATAAGACCTTTAGTTTTAAAATCGTTTTTACTGCTATATTTCGGTGCAAATTTGCAACATATCTTCGTTGTGTTTTCCTGGCGTTTTCTCCACATTTATAATAGAGAGTTATAATTTGAAGCCGTTCTTCTGATAAAAACCTCATTATAAAACTACTGCACAGAGTAATAAACGAATTTTTAAAATTCTTGACTTTGACAAATAAGCACCTGTGACCTGTGGCAGCAAGGTTTTTCCAGGTAAAACTATCCTTATAGCATCACGCAGTTTTTAGAAAATTGCAGCAGAACCGCAGGAAATAAACCCAGCAACCCCTATATCACCAAATTCCTCGTGCAAATCTCTATCTACTGATATAAAAATATACGAGGTATTCCATTTAAAAAATAGGTCACTCGTGCTGTAACTCTTTTGTTTTTGTTTTAAATGTTTTTCTGATTAGATAACTGAATACTACGGAAAAAATACACGAAATGGCTACATTCGTTTTTTAAAAAGTACAGGGAAGTTCAAAAATAAAGCCCTGTTTACTTTAAAATGAATAACCCCGTATGTATGTATGTTGTTGTGACCATTCTTTTTTTATAGTCTTACATTTATTTTAACTTAGGGAACAGTAAAGATTAGACTAATACATGTAACAATACATGTAACAATACAAAACCTTGGTTCAATTCTAGTGCATGTAAGGAAATTAAAATGGCCGAAACCAAACTTTAAACGTTGACAAAAAAGTCTTTAAATATTTAAAACAAAACTATTTCTTCCAATAATAGAAAAAAAATCTAGTTTTTACTTAAAACTGAAAATTACGAAGTAAAAAGGGAATTAAAAAAAAAATAATTTGACCTGAAAAAAGGTAACTTAAAATTGTGAATTATTATTTTTATATAGAACAAAGATACACATTGGATTTTTAATTTTGTTTAAAAATCAGAAGTAGGGAAACGATATGAGTCTATGTAAAGCACCGACATTACAGGTAAAGCTGTATAGTTCAGCTGTAGTCATAAAAGACTCCAAAGGACTAAAAGCTGAGAATACTATTTCTAAAAGCCCCGTCAGAGTATTGCTTAAAAAAATGTAATTTTAAAAGATTAAAGAAAAAAAGCAGAAATATACCATTCGAAAATAAAATATATTCGATGCATTTTATTGATTGGTTTCTGGCCTTCACAGTTCAAAGGATAAAGCAATAGGATGTCTTAATCTTTCGATTTGGTGACAAATTCCGCTCTTTTGACCCTTAACAAGCAATGGGGGGTGTTTTATTGCTTCATACAGGGATTTTCTTTCTTTATATCTTTATATCAAGAAAATTCGAAAAATATTATGTTAGAGTTACAAATCAGCAGGACTTTTCCTTGCTCTGCAGGTATTTATCGACAACAATTTTTTTATAACTTAATATATCTCTTTTGGGGCGGCTTTTATAATGTCGTGTCAGTTTATGATCTAAAAAAGATTTAAACTTTAATTTAATTACTACTTTAGTAAATATGCCTGCTATAATAGCTTTCTTATTATTTATTTGAAACATATACCTAATATTATTTTTGTCTAGTTAGGTTTTTATAGTTTTTTAATTAATTTTTTGGGCCAGCTAGTTCTTCAACTGTTTGTAAGTTTAAGTGTATTGTGTAATGTTATTCCAGTTACACTGTCTATATAGTTTTTTTTTTCTAGGATATTAGTTTTTGTTTCATAACCTACTCTGGCTTAAAGTAATAATTTTGAAATAAATCCCGCAGAAAACTAATTTGTCTGTATTATATTTTTAAAAGTATAATTTAATATACGGGGTGTTTTATTTTTGAAATTTAAATGTAAAAACAGCGACTTACCAGTTTTTCTTTTGTAAAAATTTATTCAAAAGCCTCAAACATAACAACTGTTTATTAATAAGCTTTCATTTTTAAACAATAAATATCCTTTAAGACTTAAACAGAAATGAAAGATTTTTGGTTAACAAAAATGGTTTATAACGCCTAAAAACCATGTGACAAAATTTAGAGTTAAAAATAAATGGATCAATAACTTTAAAAGTGTAAAAACAACCAAATGTTTTCAATATCTTGATCAACTATTTTAACAAATAGTTGAACAAGTTTTTGATCAATAAATGTGTATGTAGTCCAGTAAATGAAGGGACAAAGCTGTAAATAAATCTGTACAGTTTTCCCTTGTGGCGCAATTCTTAGAAAGAAAAGGGCTAAAAATGGCCCCTCAAGGCCCCAAAAATGGGTTTCCCGCTAATATCTGCCAAAATATGCGAATTTAAGATTTTTTGTTTAGTCTACAAAAATGGTCGTTATCTCGAAAAATCGATAGTTTTCAAGATAACGAGACCCAAAAGTCCCTTCATTTCAGCTACCGCTCTACCGCTAGAATGCCGTTATCTTCATGGATTCACTTATAAGCGGGCGGACGAATTGTTCCATTACTCGGGCAATAATGTACATTTTTTAATCATTCAAAATTCATCGAAATAGGAAAACCCGTACATTTGAAGCTGCACTGCATATGCGTTTGGGTCCATTCTGTTTTTTCTAGAATATTTAAAAAAGGGGGCAAAGTTTTTTTTCACAATATTTTGAAAGTATCTCATTAATATATTGATATTTTTTGAAAAAATGGTTTGTTATTAACATTTCTTTTTGATAATGAGACCTTAGCAAGTGCTCAATGATCCCAGAAAATTTCCTTCACCATCTTTTTTGCGTTTTGATAAAAAATTGTTTTGCTCATCTGCATTTTTTAGCGTACTTCCACATCTATCCAGTATGAAATGTTATGGATTTTTTGACGGCGGTTTTTGCGAAAAATATTGGTGTTGCGAAAAAAATGATAAGTACAATTTTTGTAGATTTCGAGGTGATCTTCATTTTTTGTCAAAACAGAAATTGTCTAATTTCCATATTTTGGTAGATACTGGCGTAAAATTATTTTTTTAGACTTTGAGGAGCCATTTTCAGCGGGTTGTCATGTCGGAATCGTGATAAACTTTTTCTCGCTCGAAAGCATTCGCGAAGACCTAACAATTGCACCACAAATGAAAATTGTACAGATTTATTTACAGCTTTGAGTACTTTCAGGTCTTCAGTTATTGGACTAATGTAATTTTCAGAATTGTTCTCTAACTGGTGGCCTAAAATCTACTTACATACCAAATTACAGGTTTCTACTTCCTCGGGAAGTACCCTAATACTAATTTTGATGAGTTTATCAGTCAGTCAGAAATAAAAAGGATGATTTTTCAAATCAAATAATCTAGAAACCAGTTGACATACCTTTGGCCACTTTCCACTGTTAAATGAAATACTTATGTGAAATTACATACCAAATCTCATACCTTTATGTAAAACGATACCGAAGTTATGATAGCGGGAAAAACACTTTGAAACATTTTGATTGAAATACACATTGCGTGCTTTACGCCGGAACTAATATGATTCAGTGTTTGGACAACGTCAACGTAGCTGCGAAATAAATAATTTAACATCGAAAAACCGGCACCCACGGTACCCTTGTACTTAGGCTAAAACAAACCCTTATGGGCTTGGTAAAGCCATAGTACAAAAAAAAATTAGGCCCTACCTTTTAGATCGTAATTTAAATGGCTTAGACTTACATATTTAGCACACAGACTATAGTCGAGTTTTAGGCTCTACTCATAATCTGAATTTAAACCTGATCAGGTTCTACTACCTTCAAGTGTGCAATAAATAATAAGAGGAACGATGAGTTTAGGTTTTAGTACGGCTCTGTATAAAATGCGTTATCACAACGCCATAGAAAAAATAAAAGCGTAAACATGCGATGTGAACAATCCAATTCAAAACAAAAATATCCCCTCGTTTATTTAAAGCTATTCAAACTGCCCTTAGGGTAGAAAATTTCAGAATAATTCATTTTTATATTGAGTGTTTGTATAAAAGAAAACGATTTCCTTTTTGTAGTTGCTCCCAACAGAGAAAAGTGCTTTTCTTACCTCGTTATCGATGCATGGATGGGAAACATTTTGATAAATAATTTTATAGACAGAGAAAGAGTGGGGTGGCAAGCTTTTTGAGTGCTTTAGGATTGTAATGGTTGTTTATCATGAATTTAGGGTCCAGTAATTTTAAGTTAATTCACTACCATGTAAAAAATATTTTTTGAGAACTTCTTAATAGCAATATGAGAACAGATATATGAGAAAAACAAGCCCTAGCTCAGAAAGATTGTGTAACCAAATGAAACGAGCTGATTTTCTCCTAAAAACATTTGTAAGAGGGTTATTTTTTTCTTCAAAGTGTTAGACAGTGTTATGGTTGCTATACCATTAAAATTTTGGACTTTCATTGTCTTTATTGGTACAGATATAAGATATGTCATTCCTAATAAATACATATTTGTTGCTTAGAATTATTACAGCTTTTTTTTTATTTTCTCTTCTTTCATTAGGTTTCTTTATAAATGAACAATTTTTCCTTTAGTCGATTGTACGCGATGTTTTTCAAATTTCCATGGCGCCTTTTTGTTTCTTCAATGTATATTTTACCACATTCGCAAGAAATTAGGTAGATACAGTCTTTCTCTGAAATTGTCCGTGCTCGTCTTGGTAAGGATTCTTCTAGAGGTTTGGGATGTAAATGATCTTTTAATATTATACCTGTGTGCGATTCGGCGAATTTTTATTTATTTATTTTGTCGTTTTAATTACTCATTGTCATTGTTAAAACCTTTGGCAGTATTTGTATGATGAATTTAAGGTAATATTTAATGATTATGACTGTAAGACAAGTCTCTTATCTACGTTAAACTTAAAATTCTATTACCTTTTTTATTTGGCCAAGTCGAGAGAAAAATTATACTTAATATAAAAAAGAATATTATATCCTTTAATTAAATAATAATACCCTTTAACCATTGTTAATTTAATTCTTCTAATTTTATATTTTATATTTAATTATATTCGCCAAATGAATAAATTTGGTTTCTTTTTTCTTCTTCTTTCTCAGCCTTTACTAATCCATCCCTGGACATAGGCCTCTTCAATATTCTTCCATGTTTCCCTGTCCTGTGTCGATATTATCCATCTTTTGCCAGCAATCTCTCTTATATCATCAGTTCATCGTCTTTGAGGTCTGCCAACGCTCCTTTTAGCTTGTTTTGGTCTCCATCTTACGATTCTTGCTACCCATCTTTCTACATCCTGCCTGGCAACGTGTCCAGCCCATTGCCATTTTAATTATGCAGCTCTTTTCAAAACATCTGTTTTTCCTGTTTTTTGTCTTATTTCTACATTTGTTATTTTATCCTTAAGACACACTCCAAGCATTGCTCTTTCCATTGCCCTTTGGTTTACCCTCAGTTGTTCAGCGTGTTTTTGTGTGGGTGTCATCGTTTCTAGACCATAGGTTGTCATCGGGAGAACGCAGCTTTTATATACTTTTCTTTTTAGGTTTATAGGAATTTCTCTGTTTTTCATTATATGTTGCAATTTACCAAAAGCTAAATTTGGTTTATCTGACTTCAAATAATATTTCGAGCATATCATTAAGAACAAAAATAACTATTTAAACTGAAAAATTAACGAAAAGATCAAGACTAGAACTTATGTACCATGTGTGACTTAAGGGAAGTAATGGACTGTTTATTAACACAGGACCTAAAACTTGAGGGTTTGGAGGAGAAGGAAATACCTACTTCTTCAGCGAAAAGATTTATTAGGCTAAAAGCTCTAGGGATGAAGAAAAAACAACAAAATTGAGAAGTTCAAGGCCTCTCCCGATGGAGTGCAAGAGGATGCACAAACTGATACTGTGTTTTACTCAATTATCGGTGGTAGAAAAAGAAAGCTTTCTGGTAAAAGTGGGGTCGCGGTCGAGACTTTTCTTTAAATGAAGTCAAAAATACTACGAGAGTAGTATTCTTGATTCCTTAAACATGAAAACCGTATAACAAGCTGAGAGTCTGATTTGGGATGTAATATACAGAATATGAAGGTTACAGGGGGACAAAAATATCGAGTTGAAGGAGTAATTTAAGCTTTTTGAAAGCTGCTGTTGCTATAGTTAAAATCTGTTTGTGTCAGTTAGGGATCATTCTCGAAACTAAAGTCCTTATGGGTTAATTGACTCGTTATTCTACAGAGTTTGGTTAGTCATATATTATAGAGAATCAGTTGTGAGAGGTTTTTCTACATTAGTAAACAGAACTGTGTTTTATGTCACACCACATAGACATTTTAACAAACAAAGCCAACATTCTCTACGCCCTTAACCGCCTTGTCTAGCTACTATAACTTCCCAATATAATTTCAAGCATCAAAACAAATGAGTCATCCGTATTTTCCACAACGTACGAATCGCAAACAGGAAAAACCATCTTCCCATTCATAAAAGCCAGGAAATCTGCCAAAACGTTCATAGGGAAAAACAAAATTTATCCTCGATCTTGAACTTCGCGCGGACCGGGATAAAATGTCAAAACAAGAGGGAGAACTTTTCAGACATCTACGAATTTTCTTTTAGGGTAATGAACTTGGATTTCCCTTTCTTTTAGAATCTGAGTCAGTAGCGTAGAAAAAAATACATAAATTTGACAAAAAAGCTGTGAAATGCAAAAAAGATACAAATTAAGTTAGATTGGATACAAAAATTGTTTTAGTTTAGTTGAATATGGAAGTTAGTTTAAATTATACTTGGTTAGCTTTGTTTAATGCTGAAATATTATGCCTAGGGCTGCCATCCGTCCAGAATTTTCCGGATTTTTCCTAGTTTTGAGGGCGTCCGGAAAAAGTTTTTGAAAAGGGTTTGGGTAAAACCCAGATACTTTAATTGTTTGGGTTTTACCTCTCAAAAAAAGTATTTTAGCAAAAATGGGCAAGGGTAAAAAATACTAAAATAGGTAAAAAAACTTACACTACAACATAGACTGTAACAAATAGATTAGGGCTTTAAATACCAAACCTAGGTAACTAGATTACTTATAATTTGTTAATACTATATCTTTTTTTATAGGATCTAAACTAATAATTATATTTAGTTTTGATTTGACGCCAACAAATACAGAAAGAAAATTTTTAGTTGACGTTTTAGTGATATCTCAGTCATCTTCTTCTAAAATCTACGGGATACTGCGACTGATATTATAATGGCTGTACGGAGGAGTTTAACGCATCCTGATTGCGACTTCAGGAACCAAATTTTTTCACCGCGTAGAAATTTTAAGATATTGAATGTATTAATTATTTTTGTTTTATACATATTTACGTTATTTTAAGTCCCAGTGGGTTAGGTAATATCTCTTCCCCCCACGCAGTGTTGGTAGATTTTAAACAATTAACTTAACATAAAGATAACGTAAAATTAGCAACAATAAAAATATTTTATGTTTATGTGGAAGTTATGATAGGAAGGAGGGGGAATATGCTGATAACTTTCATGTAATACTACACTACACTACCGTGCGCTGAAAGTTGCGTCTGTGACGTTTGAACGCCATTTTGAGAAATTACAAAGTAATCAAAACCTAGAACTGAATAAAGGATTTCATTTAAAAATATTTCCATAGATATATACGGCTGGCAAACCAATTTCTTGCATGCAGAGATTTTCAGTGCCATAAAAGGAGATGTCAATTTAATAAGCAAAGCCTTGAGCGAAATAATGACAAACAAAAAACGTGCTGTGCAGATTTCCCTTCTACCGGCCCAACAAGAAGAGGAAAATACTTCGGGCAGGGCATTCGGTCGATTCGGCAGCCGGCGATCGGCACTCGGCAGTATCAGCCGGACGCTAAAGGAGTAATTGTCAAAGTCATTTTTTGGAAATTTTTAACTATATTTTTTATTTTTATGCAGTCATCTTAATCGCCGTTATATTTAATACAATAGTAATTAAAAGGTTGTTGATTTTTTTCCAGACTTAAGCATAAATAAAATAAATACTGATATTCTTAAGAAAATAAACTTATGAACATTCTTATAAAAAATAATAAAATTCATAGTAATAAAAAATAACTCTTAATTATAAACATAAAAGCCTTGTCATTTTAATAAATGCTTGCCCTACTGAGCTTTGCAATACCCGAGCCGATTATCCACTCAGAAACATACAATGTTTCTATCACTTTAATACATGCTAAAAATAGCTGGATGCTTGTACTGCATCCCCCTGCATGCCTCAGCCAACAATATGCTAACGAATCGCCGTCATCTGTCGTCGTATTGAAAGTGTAACAGAAAAAACAGATTGTTGTCGTTCTCTTTTTAATCTGAGGCAATATGTATCATACTCTATTGCACTAAAATTGGTATGCAAACTTTAGCCCTGCCAATCGTATAGATACGTTGTATATAAATAAATTCATATATCCCAAAGTTTTTTAAAGCATAATAAAAAAAATGCGTTAATTTGCATTTAAGAATTTATCTTATAGCCTGAAAACAGTAGTCGACTTCATATCAAAGCTTTGTATACCGTTATAGATTTGAAAAGGTTTTTTTTATTTCTTTTTTGAAAAATCTGCAAGTTCGTAAAGGTAAATTTATTTTGTGCACATATCTGTATTCTAGGACCAGGACTAAAGAGAAGAGAAACAGATACAAAATAATATTTTTGTTATTGTTTTTCAAACATATTTTTAATATAAAAACAATAAATATTTTTATGCAGATATTTGCAAAATTTAAAATAAATATATTACTAAATACTTAAGGAAAGAATGCCACATAATATATGTTACTTCCACTACACTGATTTTCCCTTGGATTACCCGACTTACCTAAATAAGCCAGCTTATGTCGTTTTTGCCTTCCGAAATGTCGTGGCAAAAAGCGTGTTTTCCAATTTTGCGTGTGGGATTGTTCTGATGCCACGTATTAATACAAATCCCGGGATTTTCAGGGGTAAATGAAAACATCGAATGGAATTTGATAAAATGTCAGAGTTCGGAAAATTTTAAACTTTTTAAACCCTACGGTTTAATTTATTTTATTACTAACAATTTCTTACATAAACACATTTAATTCTAACATATATTGTCTGTTTAACTCTTAATTTTAGGATTTAGAAAAATATAAACGAAATATAGTCTGTTAAATTGCGCAATCCACCCTATTTTCTTGTTTTATAGGTATTTCTACGGTTTTTGCCTAGTAAAATTAATCAGTATAATTTATTTTCTTACAATTTACCATAAATCACCACGCATGCAATATTTTACATTCCTTTTGAAGAATCTCCGAATTTTTCACATGCGTCACTTCTTTATTCCTAAAGTTTCTAAACAGTAAAACCTACTACAAGCATAGCTCTCTTCTTTTTTTCCGAACCTCCAAATATCTACTAAATAAATTGTTTCTTACTCTTTTTTGATATTTACGGTACAAATCTACTTTTAGGCTAAAGCCTTCGTGGACTTTTTTAAAAATAAGAAATATTTTATTTACAAGGAAATATTTTTTTTTCGAAAATACCAAAAAAAAAGAACGAAATATTTTTTTAAATCACTTTTTAACGTTTTGTCTTCTAAACGAAAAAATCATAAATCACATTGGGGACTGAATCAAAGAATATATCACGATTTTATGGGAAGCTATGAAATGAAGTATTAACAAAATAAGTTGATGATAAGGTTCCAAATTTGCTGGGGGATAAATCTAATTACCTTATTTCCCTGAGTAGATGCCGTCCAAATCGTATAAAAGAGTTACAAGTCCTCTACGGTTCGTCAGTAGAAAAGAGAAGAAATCAGAAATGCTAAAAGTAGTGGAAGACCTCTTTCCCTAGATCTGCAAACTTTTTGCCAAGCATGGTTTGTTCTGGGATACATAGAAAGAATACAGATGAGAAGGGGGTGGGAATACTTTCTGGTTCTAAAAAGAAATAGCAGCTTTTTAGAAGCTGCTGTGATTATGGATTTAATCTGCTTGTGCCATTAGGGATCATTCTTAAAGGTAACTTCCACAAGATTGACTGATTCTTTGTTCGACAGAACTTGGCCGCTCATAAATAAACCATTGTAGCAATGCTAGACTTTTTTACAACGCCAAACATAATCATGATGATAACTTTGCAAATAACTTGGAAAATATATTTAGGTTTATAGTTGGATCTTTTCTTGGTGGTAGGTTATACCGTGCGTCTTTCCATCTTTCCGGAAAAATACCTGTGTAAATGGAAATATTTCCAGTGGACATACTTCTATGGAAATGGAAATATTGGAAATTTTCGAACGTGTCCCGGAAATATTGGAAATTTTGGAAATATAAAAAAAAATGATAAGAATGCGTTTTAAACCATCAACAAAAACGATTTCCATATATTTTTTGTACAGTACAAATTTCACACTGGAAAAAAATCCAAAAAAATACGTATATTACGATTGCGGGGATTCACCGAGTATTGCTTGCTTTAGAAGAAATTGAATTGCACTCCCATGAAAATGGCATTGATGCTGAATATATTCAAGATGGATGATATCGATGAATGCTTTTTGATCAAGTTGCACAACTTGTGTCTTGTGATCGTGTGTAATTACTTTTTTAGAAATTTCATTGTTTTTTTTGTATAGTTAATACTTAAATTTTTATTTATAATATTGGTTTTTGCGTTTTAACTTTTGGATGGAAATTTAACTCATGTATAAATAACTACATTTAAAATGTAAAAAATTTCGCGCAATTATCTTAGCAAATACTTTTCGTACTTGGATTTTGAGCCAGATATCTTTTGCCTGGTTTTATATACTTCGGAAATTTAATTCGTTTCTCAAAATCACTCGAGCTTTGCTCTCGTGACAAATCTGACCACCTATGGTATTACCTATAAAAAAGTATCATTAAATGCTTAGTTTTTTCGAGTTTTGTAGTTTCTATTTCTATATTTGCAATATTTCCATTTATTCCCAAAGTTTCCTGATATATTTCCGGAAATGATTTCAAATATATATTTCCGGAAATGTTCCATCACTACTTGTGTCATAAAAAATTGAAAGACGTGCCTTAATTACAAATTAATTTTTGTAGTTTTATTTTGCTTATTACATTGCTATTCATTCGCAATTTTACTAAACAGTATAATAGTTGTGTAAATGAAAAATAACTTCAGATAAATTCAGCCAAAGAGAATCATGCAGCCGTAATAACACACCGTTATTTAATGTCCATAATGTATCACACGTTTGATGTGAAGATAATAAAAAAGTTGCAACATAGTGAGGTGAGAATGTCATTGCACTAAATATATAATAGAGCCATCAATCTAGAAGGAAACAATGAAGCGCACAATCGTTTTTATATGTCAAGCATTGTACTCTATATCGCAGTTACTTTCTGTGAAGGAATTTTATCCTAGGTGCTATTATTCATCACTACATTGTTAAAACTTTGTATGGTGCAATAGTTATTATTTTTAACATTCTTCTAAAGTTGTTAACTGTAAAAATGTCAATAAAAAAAGAAATTATATACTAAAACATTGCATAATTGGACCAACCATTTTGTACAGCAAGCAGTTGGTATAGTTTTTGTAGAAATATAAATATACCGCCTGCTTTATTTAATTATCAATAAAATATATATTTTTATAATATTTCTATTTTTTCTTATGAATAATTTTATAATAGTAACATTGGTCTGCTGAAAAATATTAAATAAATATTAAAGTCAAAAACTTTCCACATTTGGTACTTTCAGTAATTTAAAATCTTTGCACACTGCCCATATGTTTTTAAAGTTATATTTTCTACAGACGTGTTAAAAATTTAATTTTTAACACTATCCAGATGCCTTAAAGATTTTACTTTAAAGCACCAGTGCCTTAAGGTAACATTTTAAAGCACTAGTGTTAAAACTGAAATGTCAAATTTTGAAAGGCAACGTCAACGTTTTTTTTAATCAATTTAAACAACCTAAAAAACAATTTTCATCCACAGTTCTTGCATTTTCCGTATTGAGGTGGATTCAAGGGGAATTTTTAAAAAGGTGTAGGGAAACCCCCAATACTGTAGAAAAAATTTTCCCCAGGCGTGCAGGGCAGCGAGGATAGGGGGATTGGCCCGGGTTTGCGCAATAATAGTAGGTCGGGCCGGGGCTTCCATAATTCTTTGTTACTTTATAAAGTTGAAATCATCAAATTTTAAATTCAAACATTCACTGTTTTTTTTTTTTTGAAAAAAAATTTTGGTTATTAAACGATATACTATAGAATATTTAAAATTATTGTGTAATGTAACTGATATAATATGGAAAAAAAGATGGCGCCACTTTACAGCCTTTTATTGAAAGGGTTTGATATTTTTGGGAGTTTTTTTTTTTTAAAAAAAACTTTGTAAATAAATAAAAACACGTTTTTTTTAAAAAAATTTAAAACATTGTATGATATTTCTGTACTTTTCACCAATTTTTGATAAAAGAAAGGAAAAAGGGAAATGATTTTAATCTAATCCTAAGATTTTGGTTGTACTTTAAAAAAAGGAAAATTTTATAACTGTTTTTTTGGCATATACTTTTACTAATAACAAACATTCATGAGACAAATAACAGTGGTTAAAAATGTTTGTACCTTTTTACCTGAGTATCCATTGAACAGTATCCTTAAATTTTATGTGAAGTATGTGAGCTTAAAAAGTTGATAATGTAAGTTTAAAGAAACCAAAAATCTAATTTATTTTTAAACAAATACAGAAAAACAAAAGGAACTTTAACATAAAATTGTACTTTCTTTCATTCAATTAGAGGACCTGTATAAAATAAAATTTTGCCGGTCTGCCCAGTAATTATAATTTTGATCCTTTAAAAGAATGTACTAAATATTAAATGAAATAAAAGTACCTAAATGTAAACCTTATTTCTTTTTATTAATCCACAGAAATAAACGAACATTTGGAAATCATCTAAAAGATAGTTAAGATTGCCCTTACTTTTTCTTAAAACTTTTATTATTCATAATTGATATATTATTATTTATTCGCTTACCTAATCTCATAAGAAGAACCTAATTTAAATATAAAAATATACCTAAAGTAAAAATGCCGGGATGTTACTCTTGGATTTGCAAGAAAAAACCATACAACCTCTAGTCATTTTGTTACAATATTATAAGTAAAAACATCAAACACAAAATTATAGTCACAATTTAATAAACATTAATCACTAAAATAAGAAGGTTTTTATCAATCCAAAAACTTCTGCAACCACAAATATAATCACAAAAAAGTACTCCGGCTCTCATAAAAGTATAATGTGTTGCCTAACTACACACTGATTTATCAGTGTGTAAATAGGGCAAACATTAAATTTTTTCGTGGAATTTTATATTGCGCAGAATCGGCGGGGCCAACTCTGACAGTTATTTTCATACTGGGCTGGACATTTTTTGATCGAATGGGCCATAGCATTGGGCTTCCATACACCTTTAAACTGCCTTGGGTGGATTGAACAGAAAAAACCGCAATCACACCAGCATTAACAACGGTTGTTAGAATTCATTAATAAATGCCAAGTTCAATAATTTTTATATACGATGCTATGTAAAACTATATTTTCTAATTTTTAAATAATTTAACTTTTAACTGCATTATTGCGTTTGTAAAAAAATATTGTATAATATTTGTGTTAAAAGTACGTTTTAAGGCACTCATGTGAGTTGCAGAATGAGCGAAGCGCCATTCTGCAAACTTTCACATTCGTGCCTAAAAATTATACTTTTAACACTTATATCATAATTAACTATTAATGTCATAAATATAGCCTTAAAGCATCGAATTGTTTTATCTGAATATGAAAATTATATTTCATATATTTAAAGGAACGCCACATCTTCAAATTAAAACTCAGGTTTTTTCTACGTAAAGCAAGATTTTAAAAAATTTACAAGAAATTTCCTTAAAATTCTAGTTCAAAAAATAATAAAATTCAAATTGTTTCAGGGAGCAAAGATTGGTTTAAAAATCGTTTTATAACTTTCTTGCTTAAATGGTAATAAATTTTTTTGGTCTTTGGACAAAAAAATTAGTCAGAATTTCTTACCTCTATTCTTTGAAAACCAGATTACACCACATTCGCAGCCAGAGTAGCTTTAGAAACGACTAGATTTCTCCTTTGAACCAGAAAGTGTCTCTTCCCTTTTAACCTGTCTACTTTGTATATATTTTAGGGGACGTCCATTAATAACGAAAGGCGATTTGGCAATTTTTTGACCTCCCTCCTTCCCACTTGGTGATATGTGGATTCTCTCGACTCCCCTCCCCCCCCGATCTCAAGTGAAATTTTTCTTACTATTATTCTAGGAACGTCGCCTAGAATAATAGTAAGAAAATATAATTGTGTAAGCTTATCGTAGTAAAATAAAAATAAAAATATTATATATAAAATATATATATATATATATTTTTAATTTTATATATATATATATATATATATATATATATATATATATATATATATATATATATATATATATATATATATATATTTTGGTGAAGAAACATGTTTAACTTATTTTACCCAAAATTACGTGATATTTGATTTGCTGAGACCCTTCCTCTCCTCCACGTAAGAATAGGTAAGATTCGGCTTGAACCTCCCCCCATAAATGCCTCAAGTAATTACTAGACGCCTCCTAAAGTCAGTTCCTACTTAAAATACTGTTTCCATTTCATTCCCTAGAAATGGAAACAGTTTCTTCTACAACACTTACTTACCAACCACAGATTATCTGTATAAATTAAAAAAAAAAAAAAGATGGGGAACTCTATTTTATCGGTCATTTTAGTTCGACTAGTCCCGCTTTTGGCCTAAAACGACTGCGCGCGCCCAGATTTATTTAAAGTTTTAATTTCATTTTTGCGATAATCTGTAATGTGCTTATTTTACTCTGAAATTAAGGTAAAATAAACACATTGACTGCTTTTGCCATGAACAATAAATAAAACAACACATTTATTATTATTACATAATGTTATTTACAAATTGCATTAAATGTCTTTTTTTGTCTCTTGTGGTTTTTGATGCTTGCTTTTGTATTTGGCCCCTTCTGTTGTTTTTCTTATTTACATTCAAAATATGGGAATCTAAAAATAAAAATGTATTTAAACCTATAGGTAAAGGTAATTGCATTTTCACATAAACTATTTTGCCCTTTCCCATAATAAACTTTTTGTTTCTTTTAAAAGAAATAAAAAAAAATCCGGTATCCAAAGTATAATTAAATTGAGTTAAGGAATTTCTAAATAGCAAACTCACCTGTAAATTCCTGGGAAAAAAAAACGCTTTCCATTCAGTGTTCTTTAAAGAACAATTTGGCACACAACACTTAAAAACCATGATGTTTTACATTTCAATTCAATTATTTATTACCAAAAATTTAAAAATGTGACAAACAGTCTAATGTCTGAATTATAAATATAAATTATAGATTATAAATATTAATAAAAAAATTATAATATATGATACAAATGACAGTATGTTTTGACAGATCACAGATCGTCGACCGACAGAACTAGAAGATAGAGAATTAATGTGACAAGTGACGTTACACTAGCGACATAGCGGGACTAGTCAGTACTAGGAGTGCCCAGGCCCTGTTACCAACTTGTCGACACGCCTTTCATGTACACAACAAATGGCCCATCGATCAACTCTTATTTCAATATTATTCCTCAAAATACTGTTTACAAAGTTGTCAACAAGCCATGATAAACATTACTCAAAGTATGGACAACAAATGACCCATCGCCCAACACATTTTAATTTTCTATATTTTGATTAAGTAATGCAATTGTAGTATGTCCAGTTATTATTAAAGATACCCTATTTACTTAAAATTAATTCCCTATCAAGTAAATTAAATTTATTTTATTATTTAGGCATCATAATATAATAGTACATTTAATGAAATATCAATGAAACCAAACAATGCGAAACAGCTGACTAAATTCTGTTTGGCATGTGTCCAATATCTTGAATGGGGAAGTTTGCCAAAATCCGCAAATAATACGCTCCAGCCGGCGAGCGTGTTTCGTGGCTCAATATCAGAAACCCCTTTTCGAAATTATCCTCCGAAAACAAAGTTTATGACTCATTCGCAGGAAAGTTTCTCTCGTCAAAGGATTTTGTCTGGGTTTTATAAATATCCACCCTAAGGAAGTTTACAGGAGAAGTGCAAAAAATATATCCTTAGTTTAGAATTTATGTTTCTTTTTTAAGTATTCTCCTCGGGGGAGAGAGGGACATGATTCTCCCATAAAGATAGTCATCATCAGCCTAAATATGACATAACTTATAGAAAAGATGTACAAAAGGTCAGCTGTCCCAAAAAAACTTGACAAATTACAAAATACTCAATTTTCCAAATTTTCTTTGTCATGTCACATGGTCTTTACCAAAATCTAAAGGAAAAAAAAGCATACATAAAGTCAGAAGAAAAACACTAGAAATTAAAAAAAATCATGGTAGTAGCCAAGTTTGAAAAAACGTATCTCGGTTACTACAAATCCCAAAGACTTTACCAAAAACCGTTTTAAAGTACATCATAACAGCATTTTTTCTATGAAGCAATACCTTTACCCAAATTCACAAAAGGTAAAGAATTAAAAAAATACCTTGTTTGTTTTGCTTTTCAAAGATAAATTTGTAAAAAAAAATTGTGGCCCTAAATATTTTACATTTCGATACAAACTTTAATTTTGAAAAACTTTTTTGTTAACCCGTGTGTACAAAAGAGCATATAATTAATAAAAAAACCAAAAAGTGGACAAATTCACCCCTATCCCAAAATTGCACCACTTTAAATGGTAGCACTCCGAATATTTTCATATTTTAGGCTTAATTGAACGTATAAAATAGAGGTGTCCAAAAATTTGAATTTTCGAATTATTCGAGGCGAATCGAATACGAATTATTCGATTCGAATTTCAAATCGAACCTTCGAATAGTTGAAACTATTCGAATATTTCAAACTATTCAAATAATTCAAACCTATTTAATGATTTAAATAGTTGGTACTATTTAAATAATTCGAGTAGTTTGAATTATTTGAAAAATTCGAACTATTTAAATCAGGGTTCCAAACTACGGCCCGAGGGCCACATCCGGCCCGCGGACAGTTTGTCCGGCCCGCGGAGAGTGATACTTGAAAACTCCTTTTAGAAAAAATAATTTTATAGCAAATTAAATTTAGTTTACTGGTATTTAATTTTATGTTGAATAATTATTAATATGACATCTACATTGATATGGTCATGGGCTAACTCCAATCAAAATTCTTGTAGGCTTATTGTTATTGTTTTTGTATAATTGGATAAAGAAACACAGAATTGTAATAGTAAAGACATGTATAATATGCAGAAAATTTAACCAGTATATAAT
Organism: Listronotus oregonensis; assembly: GCA_019359885.1. Taxonomy (NCBI): domain Eukaryota; kingdom Metazoa; phylum Arthropoda; class Insecta; order Coleoptera; family Curculionidae; genus Listronotus; species Listronotus oregonensis. Next base: position 38,591 of record JAHBCN010000450.1, on the reverse strand, counting down.
AACTAAAAATTATTAAAGAATCCAACAACATTTTATAAATTTTAAATAATACAAACTTATAAAAAATAATGACATATGAAATACTAATGAGATTTATGAGTTTATGTAATTAGATTTTCCCGACAATAGTTTGTAGTTTGGAAATTTTACTTGCCAAATTAAAAGAGATTTAAGATGTATCAGTTAATTTCGATCTGTAAACATTTTTTGTACTTCATTTTGGAGAAGGTTTTCTCACAAAAATAAGTAGAAAAAAACAGAAAACAGACCACGAGCAAATTTATCAAATTTCAAATTGTTCAGTGGAAGACTTTATAAAATTCCAACAAAGATGAGTTTTGATATTTGTTCTTAATTATTCACTATTGTAGATCAATCATTTCCATTTGAAGTTCCGGGTAGGGTTTCAAGTCAGTATCAAAAGGATTTGAAAAATCTTAATTTGATTCGCAACACAAAGTCCAAAACGGGGATCAAATTTATCTTCGCCTCAAAGTTTCGATTGCAAAATCGATAGGAAACTCAGTCTCAGTAGTGTGGCTGAATATTTCACATGTTTTAAAATGTGAAAAACATTTACTTCGTAGTTGTGATTGAAACAGTCTTAATTTTTTCCGGAATGATTTGATATTAGTGTATAAATCAGGAAGATGCTGGTTTTCTCCTTGCAATACCAAATTCAGTTCGTTCACATGTTTTGTCAAATCAACATAGAATGCTAACTTCACAGCCATGCGTTGTTTTGTAATTCAGTAAGGGCGATGCTTTTCATTCAAAAAAAATTTCGATCACTGCTCGAAATTCAAAAAGCGCTGAAGGACTTTCCCACAACTAAGCCAGCGTACGGCAGTATGATAATAGTCAGTTTCTCCAATCTCTTCAATAAATTATCGGAATTGTCGGTGATTCAGCCCAAAAGATCTGATAAAATTAACAGTTGATATGACTGTTTCAGAACGTCAGACATATCCAAACATTTTCCGCACAAAGACTGTTGATGAATGATACAATGTAAGACTAATGGTTTTGAACCACCGTCATTTTCTACAGCCTTTGACACAAGAGCGACCACTCCTTTATCTTTCCCACTCATGTTTTTGCCTTTCAAGTTTTTCCATCGAAGTTCTTTTGATTAATGGCCATTTCAAGTCCTTTAAAAATATCTGTACCAGTAGTTGTGCCATGAATACTATACATATCAAAAGTTCTTCGTGCACTTCATTGCTTTTATCTACTCCCTGAATATAAATCAACACCTGAGCAGTATCGACACATCCGTTGACTCATCCAAGGCCAAAGAAAACCACTCAAAATGTCCATTTTTGTCGAACAGTTGAGAGGATATATTTTCAGCTATGTTTTCTACCCTTCGAGCCACAGTGTTTGCTGACATACTGACAGTTTTTAATAAATTTACCTTTTCAGGGCACATTTCTTCGGCTACTGCAATTATGCATTTTTTGATCATTTCTCCATCGGTTAATGGTTTTCCACGTTTTGCAATTTCAAGAGCCACACGAAAGCTGGCACGAGTTGCAGCCTCTTGTTCAGTTTTGAGTTTTGTAAATGAAGATTGCTGCGATTTCAATTCGAATTTTCTGTCCGCAAACTTCCTGTATATTTTGAGTAATTTTGAAAATGTTTTGTTTCATAATGACGTTTAATGTTATATTCTTTGAGAACGGCTATGCTTTCATTGCAAATCAAACATAGCGCCTTGTTACTGGACTCAATTACGAAATACTGAATGTTCCACTGATCTTTGAATTTTCTGCATTCACTATCAATTTTTCGCTTCTTTTCCATACTACTAATTCACCACAAAAGCAACAATTCAAATCAAAATACTGTTTATAAAGATGTCTTAAACTTAAAACACGCACAAACACGTTTTAAGGAGGTATGCAATATTTTATTTAACAACAATGTCATAGGAACTGACTTGTGGTTGCGCCACTAGCCTTCTTATATATTCCAATTACTGCCATCTGAAGGAGTGGAAGACACCAGAACTTTCTCGAACCAACGAGATTATTCTATCGTGCTATTAGCGCCATCTGTTAGCGATGAAGGTACTACCTATTTCGCTTGTTCCACCAGATGTCGTGTCACGTTACTCCTCATGGCTCGTACTCTACGAAACTAATCTAGAAATTACAGATAATGACAGGAAAATTAATAATATGCAGTGTTGCCGTTTTGCGGACTTTAGTCCGATTTGCAGCCTTTTTTAAACGTTGTGTACTTTTTCGGACTTTTTTTTTTCATCAGTGGACTATTTCACTTCTTACCACCGGCAACAATAATAATATGGTTTTGGCCCTCGGAACTTACTGGAGTAATCTTTTAAATAATTGAAATGCCCGAATTGTTTGAATATTTGAATACATGAAATAATTCGAATAAATTTAACTACCAGGTTTAATAAAAAAAAAAGAAAAAAATCTTTTTCATATTTTTAGTATCAATTTTTTAATGTTATTGGAATCAACAGTTTAAGATTACCAAAAAAAAATCTTAATTTTAGTTTAAGATAAATTTTTATGCAAAAAAATCAAATGAGAAACAGTTTCTGGCAATAAAGAAGTTCGTTTTTCATTTACTTTATCTCCTGTGGTGGAAAACAATCTCTCACTTTCAACTAAAGTACATCGGATTGGCATGTACCTTCTCGCAATTAACGACAACTTGGAAAACTTATACATTCTTTCGCCCACCATTTAAAGTGGATTTTTCTAGTAGTGGCAAAAATAAATATTGAATTATTTCCTGCTCGATCGTTTAAGCTCAGCAAAATTTTTTGTGAGGGTGTTTATTAATTCCGGTTTGCTTCATAAAATCCCAGAACGAATTCTGATCACTATTGCTACGCTCACGTGATAAAGATCTCTGTTCATTACTCGTTTCATTTGTACGAAATCCGATGATTTCAGCTTGAAATTCGCATGTGTCTTAAAAAATAGTCCATATAAAAAGCAAAGGCGACTGCCAATCAAACCTTTTAATATACTTTTTTTTTCTTTTCAAAGGGCATCAAATTTTCGCTCTAATACTGATCCAACTATACTGTAGAAAAGGAGGTTGGACAGGACATTCATGAAATAGTTTTTTTTAAATTGAACTGTAATATATTGTTATCAGTTTTGTTATCTAAAAATTAATTATAAGCTATCATTTTTTTATATCCAATTTAATATTTTTAACCTAATTTATTTGAAATCAAAAACTTAAAAAAAAAACTTTTTCTGATTATTTAGGGATATGAATTGATTTTGGTGGCAATTTTGAAAGGTTTGTGATGACTTATTAAGTTATTAATAATAAATAAAATTAAAAAAATATTAGAAAGTTGTTGTGGTGGTTGCTTATTAACCTACTGAAGTATATTAGATAAGTTTTGTCATTTTTTTTTAGCATCAACCTTTTACTATTAAACAATAAAACACCTGGAATATGTAAAGAAAAAAGTTACAACCAAATTCCGGTTCACTCATATTCAACCCTCTTTCTCTGCGTAGTTTAACTACACATTTTTTTATTCCTATTTTCCATTTATTCAGAAGTTCGTTTTAAGAAACGGTATACTTATTTATGACTTATTAAAACTCTGATCTTAAAGCATGTAATCCATGTAATTTCTCCTAAATAAAATATTATAGAATACAAAACATAATTTCAGAATAAATTGGTAATCTTCACACTTTCAATGCAACTCGATCTTGGCTGGAAAATTTCTGGCGCTCTGTTTTGTCCGGTTAATTAATTTTATATAGCTCACGTCATAACCACGTAACACTTCCGGCAGATTTTTGGTTTTTTTGTTGAGTTAGCGGTAATTAATGTTGGTTAAAGTAAAATTTAATTTAAATCAAAAATAAAGATTCCTATTTTTTGAGCTTTACAAGTGTATTACAAGAATCAAATTATTTTGTTAGCAAAAATAACTAAGGTATTTAAAATAATAATACAGTAGAAAAAATAAATACAGAAAAGCTAAATATTTTTTTTGACAGTGCCAAATAATGGAGTAATATTTAAAACTTCAAAATACTTTTGAACGTATTGATGTTCTAGAAGTGTGTGGCATCAAAAATTTTAGAAAAAATCCATTTATACTTTTTGTAAGAGTTTTTTGTTTAATTTACTGCATACATTCTATTAAACTTTGAGATATAAATGTTAATAAAAATATTTTAAAATATTAAAAAAAAAACAAATAAATGGATTAAAAAAACTAAAATTACAAACAATATAATGACACCGATTTTTAAGCTTTTCTTAGGTATTTTCTGTGTTAAAAATATTTTTAGTGTAAAAAATCTATATGATAATGACTTCATGTTTTTTTTTTGAGTACCTATTTTCTTTTCCTAGCAAATTATAATTAAACTCATTACGAAATAATTCGCAAACAATCATAAAAAATATAGGTTACTTAGAAGGGGGTCAAGTCTAATTATTTCCACCCTGTATAAACAAGGTTTTCTGCTCAATTCGAAAAATATGATAACTTCTTTATAAAGCAGCATTTATTTAAAACCACGTTATCATAAACACAATTATGTTTGATGTCGCGAAAAAGCGGCCAAATTTTACAAAAAGATCGGCTTCTATTTTTGAGCCAAGAAGTATTTCTTTTCTTTTAGTCTGTATACTCTGTACAAATCCCAAATCTGACGTTGGGATACTGTTCTCATGTCTGGGGAACCTCATCTATAGTGTATTTATTCATATTTGAACTAACAAAAAACCAGTTATAAATCTCCGGTAGCAAAAAAACCATAAAATATCCTAAGTAATCAATTTGAACATGCCCCATAAAACAAAACCTTTCTTTGACTGGGCTTTTCTGAGAATGTTCAAAAACCATTGTTTATGTTGAGATGAGTTAATTGTAAAATTACCTGAATATAGGCATTTTTCTAAAACAAAGCAATTTTTCGAACTAAATTATTTTGTTAAAAGTTATCAATGCGAGAAAATTTGTGTTTATAAATTTTTTAGTATTTGAAACAACCAGTTTATAAGGCACAAATAATTTTATACTTTCAATATTTACCATGACAATGATTGTTGTCACAATTGTAACCATAGGAATTATTCGGGAAATAAAGTTATTCCTTGATGAAAATACCGGCCCTAAAGGTTAATACACTTTTATGATTAAATCCAAATGTAAGGTGTTTAAAGAGTTAGGAAATAAGTCGAAGATATAAACCAAATTTTCATTTCAATAAGATATTAGCTGTTTCCAAGTCAACTGTAACAAGTAAATCTTTTCTTTCACGATTTAAATATAATTGCACTAATTTTTCATTTGGAATTAACTAATAATCGAAAAATTATCCAAATAGTTGTTAAGCCATAGCAAAACAACATCACAAGAACCAAAACAAAAAAGCCGAAACCTCCATATTTTAATTTGACACTTGACATAACCATTATTACCGCTCTTCCCAGTGGCGAGTCCTGGTAAAACTGTCCAAATAATGACGTAGATACTAAGCAAAACACTTTCCCACGTTACCGTTTGCCAAAATAAACCGGTATATTAACTTTCCTAAGAATTTTCAACGTGGTATGTCGCCAAAATTTGTTTAAAGACGCATGTCAGCTACCGAAAATTTTATGACTGGTTTTTTGTTGGTTTAAATATGAATAAATACACTATACCACACAGTTTCTCTTTGACCCCCGACCAGTGAAGTGCTGGCGATAAAAAAGGGCAGTTGTACATCTAATCGGGCGGCAGTTCTTTTTTCCGGAAAGGCGGTTTGAGGAACCGTATCAACAGCTTTCACCCTCGGGGATCAAGGAGAACTCACGCCAAACGATGGAGTCCTTCTTCTGGGGCTAAGCGCTGTGAACGAAGATACCTATACCATACCTGTCCCTTTCTTTGGCGTGAAATGGTTGCGCGCTCAGCAGGAAGTGACAGTACTGACAGGAAGCGGTTATACGTAATACCAGTAGCAATCCCTTGTCGGATCGCCATTGTTTGTGCCATTTATCGATAAAATCATTGCAAAACAAAAAAGAAAAATCGTAATTTCGGGAGCCATCAGGGGCAATAAGGGATCTAAGCCAAAAACAAAGAAACAACAACACTAAACCACATAGCATTCTTGCTTCGATCTAAAGAAAAACCATTTCAAAATTAATATTTTTAATTTACTTCTATAAACGTTTTACTGATACTTGCGTTGCTCTTTATTACAAGCGCTTTAGCATAAAACTAGTATTGTGGTAATATCCCTAAAATATTATGCAACTTTACCAAGTCTCTATCCCCTTAACCTAACTTTAACAATAAAAAGACACCCGCACTCGAATAAAATAAGGAATATTTTTAAAGTAATATCCGATAAGTATAATGGTTTCAGGAAATGGAAAAGTACAATAAAATCTAAACTACGAGCGCCATAAGCGACGGAAATATTTTATTTTAATGGCTTGGCAGCATGTGAGAAGCAGGATATAGAAAATAAGTGTCTTCTGTCTTGTGGTTATGTGGTCTTGCGCCCCTAAAATATATTTATTACGGATAACTATCCATGCAGGATAAGTAGATTTACTTATGAGAGTGTGCAAAATGGTATTGTCTTTTTAAATCTGGATAGTAATGCCTTCCGTGTAAGTAGCTCTGTTGTAGATCATAAATAGTACTCACTAGATTCATTTAATCCCACTAATGCGTAAGGAATTAAGGCACTTAAGACTGTATATATATATATATATATATATATATATATATATATATATATATATATATATATATATATATATATATATATATATATATATATATATATATATATATATATATATATATATATATATTCATTTTGAAACAGTATTTCTGCTAAGACTATGTAGGTAATATGTATATTGAATTATAATTATTCACTTATTCGATCAAAAAATGTCCAGCCCACTTGAAGATAACTTGATGCCCCGCGATTCTGCGCAATAACTGGATAGTAATGCATTCCGTGTAAGTAGCCTTTTTAGATCATAAATAGTACTCACTAGATTCATTATCCCACTAATGCGTAAAGAATTAAGGCACTTAAGACTGATATATATATATATATATATATATATATATATATATATATATATATATATATATATATATATATATATATATATATATATATATATTATTATATATATTATTTTTTGCACTTCTGGAAACAGTATTTCCTGCTAAGACTATGTAGGTAATATGTATATTGAATTCATAATTATTCACTGGCCTATTCGATCAAAAAATGTCCAGCCCACTTTGAAGATAACTGTCAGAGTGTGCCCCGCCGATTCTGCGCAATAACAAAATTCCACGAAATATTTGAATGTGTTGCCTACTTACACACTGAAAATTAAGTGTGTAGTTAGGTAACACATTATACTTTTATGAGAGCTAGAGTACCGTTCTTTGGTGCAACGGCGCGGCGCGTATGGAACTATATCCGCGCTGAACCATCAACCCTCCGTCTAAGCGAATTTCGGGTTTCCATTGTTTTGCTTGGTGTAATTATATTTTGTAGTTGCAGAAGTTTTTTGTATTGTTAAAAACCTTATTTTAGTTATATCACAATGTTTGTGTATTTCTGTGAATCATTAAAAAATAAGGTTTATATTTAGGTACTTTTATTTCATTTAATAATTAAGTATATTTTTTTAAGGATCAAAATTATCAATACTGGACAGACCAGGCAAATTTTAATATATACAGGTCCTTCTAATTGAATAAAAGAAAGTACAATTTGATGGTAAAATTCCTTTTTGCTTTTTCTATATTTGTTTAAAAAGAAATTTACATGAGAGTTTTTGGTTTCCCAATCTCTCATGTAAAAAATTCCATACTTCTTGTTAAATTTGTTTATGTTACCTGCATGAGGTGACACTATTTTATTGTACTTTTATACAAATTATAAATTTATAAAATATTGTTTTGACCCTAAAACACAAATAACCAGTTCAAAGTATGGCAAGTTTTTATTTTTCTAAACACTTGACGATTTTGATGATTTTTTGCATACAGAGGCGCTGGTTACAAATCTAAAGTAACTTAAAGCCTTAAATAGAAAATTAGATTAAACTCATTTACACAATGTTTGAAATTTATCTTAAAAAATCCTGTTTTCATTTATTTTACCAAGATTTTTGGTAAAAATACAAAACTCCCAAAAATGTCGACCATTTAAATAGAAGGCTGTAAAGCGGCGCCATCTATTCTCTCAATATTTAATCAATTGATATAAAATCTAATATAACACAATAATTTTAAATATTTTATAATAGTATTGTTTAATAACCAACAATTTTGTGCAAAAAAAAAACAGTAAATGCCTTAGTAGTTTGAATTTGACATTTGATGATGCCAACTTTATAGATAGTAACAAAAAATTATGGGAGTCCGGACCTGAACTGCTATTCATTGCGCAAACTCTGGGGCCGATTCCCCTATTCCCGCTGCCCTGCACGCCCAGACAATTGTTCAGCATTGGCCTTTATATACCTTCAACTTGGGCCATGCCTGAGGGTTTCAAAAAGATATGCACTGTCCATGCATGTTGAGTATTTAGTAAATAGTTTTATTGGTTATTTAAACGCTTTTTGTCAACACCCTGTAGCTTGAAAATAAAGCAGCATACGGTAATTTGTGTACCACACATTCACCTTAAAGTTGAATTAAGATTTGCCTGCTTTGATAAATTAACTGGTTGTAGACTCTGCAACCAGAATCGGAGATGGAAGGACCTTAGAAAAAGCTTGTCACTCATGCTGGCGAAATGTCAGAAAGAAATTGCAACCAACGACGGCCTTTAAGCCCGACTAAAATAAAAAAGTTTTTTTTAATTGCCCCGCTTTATTATGTTAAAAAGGTTCTAACCTATTGATTATCACCTTAAATAAGAAACAAATTGGAAACAGCAATTAGTCCAGTAACTAAACTGTAATAATCTGTACAGTTTTGTAGGCAATTTTAAGTCGCAGAATCCCTTGAAAATGGCCCTCAATAATCAAATGAGTTTCCCGCGAATATCTGCCAAAATATACGAATTAGAGAATTTTTGTTTAGACAAAAAATGAAATCTACAAAAATGGTCCTTACCATAACCATTATTTTTCGCAAAAACGGCCGTCGAAAAATCCACATTGCACACTGGAATGAACTCCGGAAACGACTAAAAAATGCGGATGGGCAAAACATTTTTTTTTATTAAAACGCAGTAAAGATGGTGAAGAAAATTTTACTGGGATCATTGATAACTTGCTAAGGTCTCATTATAAAAAGGAAATGTTAATAACAAACCTTTTTTTCAAAAAATATCAATAAATTAATGAAATACTCTTAAAATATCGTGAAAAAAAAATTTGACCGCTTTTTTTAATATTCTAGAAAGATCAAAATGGACCCAAACTCATATGCAATGATAGGTACAGGTTCTCTTATTCCCATGAACTTTGAATTATTAAAAAATGTAAATTATTGCCCGAGTAAGAGATGAGGGAACTTTTGGGTTCCGTTATCTCGAAAACTATCGATAATATATCGATAAGAAGCATTTTTGTAGATCACAAGGCGATCTTCATTTTTTATAAAAATAAAAATTCTCCAAATTGCATATTTTGGCAGATATTAGCGGAAAACCCATTTTTCGGGTCCTGAGGGGTCATTCCCACCTGTTAATGTTGATAAACTTTTTTTCGCTCGAAAGCATCTCCGAAGACCTAAGAATTGTACTGTACAGATTTATTTACAGCTTTGTCCCTTCATTTACTGGACTAAATTTTATGATTATGGTTTGTAAGTGCCTAAATTGAAAAAAAAGTAAAGTTCTTATAAATAAATATAGGCTTGCTTTTTTAAGAACATCATTTAAAAACTTCTAAATTATCTCAAAACCTATGCATTTGTAGTAAAAATGTGTGAGAAATTTTTTTGTACAGAATAAAATTTCCCATCGAAGTAACACCATTCAAAGTTATAATAACGCGATTTTTCGAAGTAAAGATAAGTATAGCCATTGCGGCATTGCTTGCAAAGAAAAAAAACTGACGTCAAAACCTTTAAAATAAACGGGCAGGATATTTTAAATTTCAATTTGACAAAAATTTTTAATTTTACATCTCATTTAAATTTTTTCCGATTTTTATGTTCAAATTTTTTTTATTCTTTATAAACAAAAAGCTTTTAAAAAATGTTTTAAAAAGTTATTTAAAATTTTTTAAGTAAAAATGGAAAGGGGTTAATTAAATCCAATAATGGGGGTTTAATTTTCTACAAAAACGGTTTTAAAATTTTTTCCTACTAACTAGCCAGAGAGCTTATAATTGTTTTAAAGGCTATCAGCATATTTTTGGGAAGACTGCAAAAATGCAAGCGATCTTGAAATATCTGAGGAGGGCATAAAAGAAAATATAGACCATGCAACAGACATTGCTCTTAATGTTTAATAGTTATTAAGTGATTTTAATTATTTTTATTACCTTTTTTATTTACCAATACACTTTCGTTTTTATGAATTTACGACCACACTAATTTTTTGCGATAAAAACGGTTATAGATTTCACACAAAACTAGAAGTTTGTATAGTACATTTCTTAGTTATGCTTTATTATTAAAATAATATCATAAAACACATATTTTGTAAATAAATATACTTTTTGTTTTTAAAAAATAATATTCTTATCTAAATGAAAAATCGCCAAAAATTGATAAAAATATTTAAATAAAAAGTCATATTTTTGTTAAATTTGAATAAAAATACGTCTGGCTACTTTTATTTTAAAACTTTTGACTTTTTCTTTTTTATAGCAAATATACCTCCCCGCCTTTTTGGAAAAAAAATAAAAGATAAAATAAGTTTTTTTGTTTTTTGAATTTTTTTTGAAAAAATTTGTTTTTTTAGGGCTTTAAAAATGCATAGATTTCGAGATAAATTGATATTTTTAAAATAATAACAAATTTAATCATCCTAAAAACGCAAGCAGCTCTTGTGAATTTGTTTCTTATTACCCCTTATTTTCCTAAACATCCAGTGTAAGAGTATTTATTTAATCAAGATTGTTCAATAAAAACGTTACACAAAACAAAGTTCTAATGATGGTTTAAATGTCAAAAAACCGAAACATTAACAAAATATTTTCTTTTATTTTATTTTTTTTACAACAGAAACTTTAGTTACACAAAACATTGCCTAACAAAGAATACTTTTTATTTTTAACTGAAACATTACGGCCTTTATAAATAAACAGCACAATGAAATTGAAATTAAATCTTATACAGATCAAATTTAACTTCCCACTCAACACAAGTAATAAAAATATAAGACAAGCCCCATCCAGATGTACTGACGTTTTCATTTACAAATCCACACGCAGTCTGTTATCAGATAAATAAAAATATTTTATAAGGTTTTTATTATCCTATTTTAAATTAAATTAAATATCGTGTTCTTTCTTATCTTGATCTCTTTGGCAGCTTATTTAATAAAAGCCTTTTCAAATCAATGAGATACATTTTTCGCTGGACAAATGAAGAAGCAGTTGTTTTTGTTATTACAGTTTTGTTGCTAATTTAAAAAGTCAATATTATACCCATTTGTAATGATGTTATTTTTGTTTAGTATATATTCCGAACAGCGGTGACAAAAAACTTTTAAAAAAGTATTGTGTCCGAATATCATTCATTTCTTATATTTTTGTTTATGTGAAGTAACCGTCACTGTCAATCAAAAACATTGCCAACCTGCTGTAAAAATTTATTTTGAAAAAGTTTAAATAATGCCTAGAAAAAGATTTAATAGGTATAATTAACAATTGCAGCTTATATAACTTAAAATATATTGGCTTTTTTTCAATTGGAAGAGGAAAAGTCCGAAACGGAATCGCACTTAATTTAGAATGTAATACAGCGAGCGGCAGATGCAACAAAATTAAGCCTAACAACAATCGCAAATATAAAAAAGAAGATAAAATCAGTACGTCTTCCAAGCAAAAGACCGCAAAAACCAAAATTACAGCATATTTAAAAAATGTAATTTGAACACAATTTATTCTATATACGCCAGAAAAGAATATGTAACATTGGCAAAAATAAAACAAAAGTTCAGGGAAAAGAATGAATATTTTGGGTTTTCCATGGACTTTTTAAGAAGATTAATCAAAAGTAAAAGCTTTAAGTGAAAAACATCCAATAATAGACAGTGGATGACTTGCCAGATAATATTTATAACAAAGTCAATGTTTTAAGGCAGTATATTAAAAATAGAAACTTAGTTCCAAAGGTTTTGCTCAAGTTTTCATTGACTAGACGTAGATCTTTGGCAAGGGATCATTTCGTAGTAGCTGACAAGATGTCACTAAGCACAGGGATTCGAAAAAAGAAAAATAAAGGTCTAAATATTTTGTTATCTTTTTTGATTTTTTTAAATAAGAAAACATAACTGATATTGATTGACAAAAATATCTAATTATCTATTTACGTCATACAGTTTTTCTCACCTCAATGACGTAACTACAAATGGGTATAATCCGACATTACAATATTGCAGTTTAGCAGTGGTTCCTGCGATTACAAAATATATCTCAGAATTTTGAGCCTTGTAGAAGAGATTTTATTTTTAAATTTGCCAAATGAAGATTTGTTTGGCTCGTTGTTTTAAGCTGAATGCCGGTTTTTCTTGTGCGTTCTTTGGTTCTATGCCAAATTTTATATTAATTTAAATCAAATATTACACTTCCTCGTAAAAATTTCTTATTTTATACCGATGCTAGGTGGTTAACAGCCTTAGTTCATGATGGGAATGCTAGAAAGGTAAACTTTCATATTAAGAGGAAACTTTATTTTCTTTAAAACCCAAAGTTATTAGACTTAGCCAGATTGTAAAAAATTATGACCAGAATGCAAACATATTATACATATTTTTTACTTTTCTCTTAAAAAAAAAGTAATAAAAAATATTTATTTTATATTTTTTTTTTCGTAGAATCTAAAAGAATATAAATATTTAAATTAAAACAAATGAAAAAAACGGATGATAATTAAAATTAACATTTCTGTATTTTAGCATTTTAGGTTTTTATTTTTTTTTATTTTTTTCAATTTTAATCGCCATGTTATTTTTACTTTAAGTATTAAAAAAAATTAGACGCTTTTAAAAGCGAACCCAAAACTATGATGTAGGACACAAAAATGTTAATATAATGTCGTTTCTTATTTGTCTCAATTCAAATCATTTTCTTAGATATTCTTCAAATTCTACGGAAAAAAATACACAAGATAGCTCTTTTGGATTTTTTAGATATGATGAAAAGCCACAAATATACCCAGGTGTCTATACTTTATGCCTGTCCTTCCTTCCAACCACCAAACCTTAGGAGCCTCATCAATTAACTGCCTCTTACTTTATTCAGTAAATCTACAGTACGTTAAACAGTCGTAAATTGTCTTAATATAAAAAGAAATCCTTAATTTGCAATTGCCGATTTAAGGCAAAATTCTCAAAGTGGTAATAATTTTTATCCTTTACAAATTTAATGTCTTTTACCGGCAATTCATAAATTAACACTCCATTTTGTCTAAAATTTAAAAATAAATATATATTTAAAAAACCAATCAATTTAAAACAACAAAATTTAGCCACTTTGTCGAATAAACATAAACGACAAATGACATATTTTTATTGCTTTAAATATAAATCTAGAAAATCCAAATCCGTTTTTAAATTTTAATAAAAATTCTTTTAAAATATCTATTAAACCTTTTTATTAAAATTGAATTTAAAAAATGTCTGAAAATTTACCTTTTGGTATGTATGCTATGTTAACTATAAAAATATAAATGCTAAAAATAAAAAAATATATATATGTAAATAAATTACAACAAAAATATAACTTTTATCTACAACCGTGCGGTAACTAAGGTTACAAACACTATTTTTTAATTATAAGTTACTTTACCACTATGCGGTAAGATCATTTGTACTAAGGACTTTATAAAAATCGTTTATTTAAACATTGTTTAACAATTATACTCTCACTAAATTACCTAAAAATAGAGAAATAATTATACCTAAAATAAAATAAATATTGAGTTGTCACATTTACATATATTTACACTACCGTTGAATTCTTTTACAATATTTAAAATTGGGATGAACGTCAAAGAAAATTATTATCCCAAAAAAACCTGATGGTTTAGATAAAATACTTACATTAACTCGAGTGGTAAACGGTTTTAGCGCACTTAAGTGAATTCAAAACTCGCCTTTGGCCTGTTTTGAAAACTTCACTTTGCGTGCGCTAAAAATCTACTTACCACACTTGGTATGTAATATACTATTATATCAGTTTAATAATTGTAATTCCGTATAAATGTATATCCTAATGCTTTTCTGATATTATCGTGAAAACACACACAAAAGACATAATTTATGTCTTTTATGTGTCTATGAGTAAATAATCATTTAATTTAGTGTCGCTTTACCAAAATAATATTTTATATTTTAAGCGTTGCTATCATAATTTATTTTAATAAATTTCCAACAAATTCTTTAACATAAAAAAATATACACTTACAGTTTAATCAAATTATCCACCCTTATAAATGTTTCACTACGCGAGCAAAATCTAGGGGCTCACTCTTCACCAGGAACTTTAAATCTTTGTTATCACCATTCACGGATACTAAAATTTCCAACTGATACAAATGCACACCATTCTCAACCTCTTTAACTTTAAACTCCTTTAACTCATAATCGGTACTACCTAATGTTTCTTCCAAAATCCGGTAGCAGTCTTCCCTAAAAACCTCTGGATATAAAGATGTTTCAATAATTTCCTCTACAGCTTCTGTTAAAAGACTTTTAAAGTTTTCATCAGTTTCAAACAGTTCTAAGGCAAAAGGTGTTTTATCTCCAAACACAAAATTTCTAAACTGGACTTTGTCATTCAAAAGGTTTGTGTAGAATTCCTTGTTTCCACACTGCTGCAGTCTCTGTAGAGCGCCTTGGATTTTAATTTCCGGCATTATAAAACTAATTGATTTTAAAAAATCTTCGTATGACATTCCAATCTTATTTGCGTCAACATTAACGTTTTTTAACTCTTGTGTAAGTATCTTATGATAGTATTTCATGTAAAAATGGAAATACTGTTGCCTTACAGCTTTATTTGTCGTTAAAGAGAGAAAAAGAAGTACATCGTGAGCTGGAACGTTGTACCTTTGTAGCTGAAAATCCACTAATAATGCATGAACCGGAACTGTAGATTCTCCTTCGTATTGATACATGACGTTTTTGGCCCAAAGATCTCCATGGGCTAAGACATTCCGAAATTTGCTATGAGGAAACATCAGTTGTAATGCTTTTTCTACCAATACCTTAAATTTATCTTGTACACTTTTTATTGGTACTTCGTTATTATGAACCTTGTTAATGAGAGCGCTTAATCCCTTTATTCCTGCTTTAAACCAATCATACCCCAGAAACCCTTCTTGTTTTCGTATTAAAGGTTCTTTAATCAAATCTTCATTGCCATTATACAATCTGTAGGGTTTTCCCAAATCTTTAGATCTGTATTCTTCATAGGCAAGACTTCCAGCATGGTATTTAGCCAAGGCTTTAAGTACAAGACAGATATGCTCATTGTCCAGAAGATTTAAGCTGGGCCTTCTAGGTAGATCGTAGTTTTTAAGAGTCAAATCTTCGAAAACTATTATGTCATCAGGCTTACCGAGAAGGTACTGAGGCACGAAGTCCAGTTGGTAGTCCGGTAGAGTATTCGTTAAGTTTGGAAGAAAAGTTTCAAAAAAGTATATTTCTCTTTGCCATCCTTGCATTGCTTTTAGATAACCGCTTTGCATGTCATGTCCAAATGGGAATCGTTTCATAAAAAAACGCAGTTGTTTCTCATTGTTTTCATAAATTACTTGAATTAGTAGCAGAATATGTTCGCCAAGAAATCCATTAACTTCGTCAAAAACTGTTTCGTTTCGTAATTCACTATTTTAAAATTTTCACTGTGAAGATAGTTTTTTAACACTGTTTTGCAGTCTTCAAGACTAAGTATTTCGGCCATTTTAGAAGAAGTCTAGGCATATACTAAAGTAAAAATTTTAAACATCTAAAAAAGATATTGTACTAATTCTTGTAAAGATAATGTTATCTCTTCACATATTTATATTTAAAACATTGATAAGGAGGTATGGGTATTTATATTATTAGGATTTGCTTGATTTTGATAGTTTTATTAGTTTAAAAACTTTTTAGTAATATAACAAACAACTCGTTTCCTTAGAGTAATGTTTTTTGCTATGAAGTGTAAAATAAAATAAATTAAATGCAGGTGTAATCTTTTCAAATTATAGAAATATAAATATAAAAACAAAACAACAGAGCGATACCTTTTTCTTCTTGTTCTGAATCACACCTTACTTCAGACAAATTCAATTTGATTATATAGACAGGACGTTGCTTTTGTCTGATTCCACCGATCAAGAAGTCACAGACTTAAAGGTGTGCCGTGTTGATAGCTGCTTTATTACTATTAGAGATATGCATCTTTTATAATACCGTAAAAATCTTTAACTTACACCCTAAAGATTTTTTGATTACTTTAAAAATTTTACACCTCTCAATTTAGGGTAATTAGACAATTATATTTTTACATTTATCCCCAAACTACCTTCAAATTTTTTGGATTTTTTCCCACTGCCTATCTGGCCGAAAATAATTAATAAGTAAAAATTTTTTTCTGACAGTTCATGTTAGATTTTTTTTTAATTTTGGGTAAAAAGATATGCTTGTTTTTATAAGCTCTCCTGTTATTTTTTTTCGCACAGTGCAGCAAATCATATATTCCTGTTTAAAATACAGAACTGTGTGTTCCTAGTGGAATAGAGAATTGTGAATTCCTTATTTCACTGTACACGTCCGCTACAATTCCCTGCTCTGTTTTGAAACCATCCGTATACCAGATGATGTCTCAACCGTGCCGGGGAGGTCGAGCTGCTGCCACTCACTTCGATCTGGGATTTGTACCTCGAAGTTTTTGTTAAATGAGTATTGGGAAATCTTCTGGTCTGTTCTCTCGTCCGGATGCTGCCGCCAACCTGACTTTTTACGTTGTTGTGTCTTAAACTAGGGTAGACACCAGTTGGTTTTTGTTGCAGTCGGAATTAGCTCATTCCTGCCTTTTCCATCACTAAAGGCTAATAACATTATGAATGTCATTTTGAAAAATAATCTTATTAACTTCAATACGACAAGATCATAAAAGCAGACTTTTTGTAATTATTTATGTCTGACTATGTTATTTTCAACTGTTATCGATTATAATAAAAAAGAATACATTTTGGTAACAACAATATCATATTAAATTATTTGTGCGAAAATTTCTTAACGAATATCTTTCGAGCTTAAATTAGTAACAGAACATTTTTTCTCAGTCCTGAATATTTTTTTATAAAATATCAAAATACTCGAAAAATATCCAGTAATAATTTAAGCACTGGGAATATTATAAGCGAAAACATTTTTTACTTTATCTAAAGTAATTTGGCATTCTAAATAATAGTATTTCCAACAAACAAATATTCTGATGGACACACTGGCGACATGTGAAATATGGTAGTAGCTCTCTAACTAAATTATGTTCTGTGTGTTTGTATGTTAGTAATGAATTGGCATAATGAAATTCTATGGCACTGTGCTGCACCAATATTGATGCGTCAGTGTTTGTGTTTAACGAGCGAAAAATGCCTGTAAATTGACAAGAGTGGGATGTTGGGGATAACCACCTTAGCTGTATACAAGGTAATTTAAAATATCAATTTGGTTGTATATAAGATTAATGATAATTAATGTTCAGAACATCAGACCAGAGATGTATGTTAAACAAGTGGAGTATCCAGTTGATAGAATTCAGTTGTAGAGTACGTTTAATGTCGTACACAGTTTAACAGGATGATGACAGCTGTCATCTTGTAACGTTTGTTTAAGATGGTAATATCAAAAAATTCGTAAAACCATTTTGTTCGCAATGCTGTTTTGGGTTATTGATTGTGACTGTAGTCTACAGAGTGTATCGTAAAAAAGTAAAATTTATTTTTTTTTCAAATTCTGAAATTTTGACATACGGGATTGATTCGCGAGGGTCGAAATACATTTATGTCAAATTTTCAGGATATATTGAATAAACATTATTAATGTAAATAACATGGTTTATTTTTAAGTAAAATTTTATCATACGTAAGGCAGTATGTCAGAAATTCTAAACACGATCTCCAAATATCTACCAACAATGTAGCGATCAATATTACCTGCACAAATAGGTTTTTAAATTAAGTCTGATAATGTACAGTTTTAATGGCCTATGAATTTTCATATGCATATTATGTTTATTGTGCAGATTATTGATTCCAGATTTAGTCAAGCACAAACAAAATTTGGCTCACTGAATCCACATTTTAATAAAGATTTTTGCTTCGCATAACAGTGGTGGGGAAAGCTAAACAAAGTCAATTCGGATAAAAATTAGGAAAAATATGGCAAAATTAACTTTAAATAATTGGCAGCAGAAAATATCTTAAATAAAATTGATAAGGAATTAGGTAAGCTGCTGGGTAACCTTTCTAAAATTTAAACTTAATCTGAAACTTTTAGAAAATTTTATGACATTTATTGTTTATAAAAGGGGGCGCCATCTTTTGGCCAATTTTCAAACGTGACACTATTTTCAGTAAATTCTGCTCGTCCAATTTTACAATAATTTTTTTGAAAAAAATTCGACGAAGGAATCTTGAGATAACCATTGCATTCGCTTTTAAGTAAACACCTGGTAACAAAAATCGAGATATGCTTACTTTCAAAAAGGTCCGAAACATTATATTTGCTAAATATAAAAGATGTAGAAAAAAGGAAAAAAGTATCTTTTTACTTTAATCGCTTATAACTTTGAAACTACTAGTCGTATAGAAAAATTTTTGTGTAAGAAAAGTTTCCCAACAAAATTTACTATAAAATAGGATTGGTTTGAATTCGCAAGATATATTATTTAGGACTTCCATAATTGACCAAATAAAAAACTTCAATATGCCAAACTTCGTTAAAATCTGTTAGATAGTTTTTGCATACTAATTTTGCAATTCATTTTTGTTTAAAAAAATGGACAACTTTGCGGATTGTTTAGAGTCCAGAACCTTGAATCTAGACATAAATTTTTTTTTACGTTTACTAGAGGTCTCAACTTCAAATAGCAATTAAACCCAACAGTTTGGTCCCTTGTGGTTGATCGACTTCTGGCGGAGCTATCAGCAAGAGGCTTCGATGTACAAGGATACGCAGACGACCTTGTAATCACCATCAGGGCAGGCATGATGGCATATTATCTCTCGCATGCAAGCGGCCCTAAACCTGGTTGAGAACTGGTGCTCAACGGAAGGGCTAAATATCAATCCAAGTAAAACAATTATAATACCGTTTACAAAAAGGAGGAAAACAAGGTTTATAGCTCCTATGTTAAACGGAATTACGATCAAACTTTCTAAAGAAGTAAAATATCTGGGAATTGTCCTTGGCTAGAACCTCAATTGGAACTCGCAAATAAAAAGGACTATCGCAAAAGCATCAACGGCACTATGGGCGTGCCGTAGACTATGTGGTAAAACATGGGGTCTAAAACCCAAAATAATCTACTGGTCATACATTACAGTTGTAATACCTATAGTTACTTATGCCTCACTGGTCTGTTGCAAAACAGAGGAAAAACTCACAAGGAAAGTTTCTGAAACTGCAGAGACTTGCCTGTCTGGGAGTTACTGGAGCAATGAAAACTTGCCCAACGGCAGCTCTGGAGACAATGTTGAACCTCCTTTCCAGCACCTGCACATAAAGAGGAGGCGATACTGAGTGCCTCCAGAGTAATCCAGACACAAAATATAAAGTCAGGAGACCTGACTGGACACCTTAAAATTTTGCAAAAAATTAAGATTGAAGCTCTGATCAAACCATGATACCTATAGTGCGGGACTTCCGGTGCTCTTTTGAAGTGGTTATTCAAGACCGCCAAACTATGAGTGAGAATGCACCAAAGCATGAAAAAGGCTCACCTGTCTGGTACACTGATGGATCTAAGATGGAACAAGGGGTTGGAGCTGGTGTTTTTGGACCTAGATGCAGACTCTCAAAGTCTCTCGGCAAGGCTCCCTCCATCTTCCAAGCTGAAATCCATGTTATTGACATTTGCGCTTCTGAATGTGCCAAAAAAGGCCTTCGAGGCGCAACCATAAATATTTTATCGGACAGCCAGGCTGCTTTGAAGGCATTGACTGCATGCACTTTTAATTCGAAGCTAGCCTGGGAATGCCGACAATCTCTAAACCAACTGGCCAAACACAACAGAGTTACTCTGGAGTGGGTACCAGGACATGAAGGAGTGGAGGGCAATGAAACTGCCAATCAACTCGCCAAGAAAGGACACAGAGACCATTGTATGGACCTGAACCCTTCTGTGGCACCTCTACGAGGAACTCAGAACATGAGAAAAAAGTCAAAAAGAGACTTACTGGAAAATCCCAGGACAAAGGCAGGCGAAAAGATTTATTTTGCATTCACCTAAGTACACAAAGAAGCTTCTGGAACTTCCAAAAAATGAACTTAAACTGGTTACCGACTTCCTAACAGGACATGGCCCTTGGAGGTATCACCTCAAAAAAATGGGAAAGACTGAGGATGAACAATGTCGGTTTTGTCATGGAGCAAACGAAACTGCGGAACACATTCTCTGTGAATGCAGGGAACTGACCCGACAACGGCTTAAATACCTCGAAGGGGTATATCTTACTCCTAGAGATATTATTCAACTTGCACCGCGTAGTATCCTGAACTTTGCTAAAGGTATAGGAATTACCGGACACTAACCAACGAAGGGTATTCACAAAAGATCTCTTTAAGTCGAAGTGAAGGAGGGCTACACTAGAGCCGAGCGACCCCGTTCATTACAATACAATACAATACAAACCCAACAGTAATAATTAATCACTACATCGCCAATACTGTTTGGTACAAAATTTCCATAAGATTATCTTCTTGACAAAATGGTAACTCTAAATACCTAAATATAGTTTGGATTACATTTTGCTTACGAAAAGCTTAACCTTAATGCTACTTGAGAAAATTTTAAGATTTTATTTTAAAAAAATGTAAATCGGATCATTTGGGCTCTTAGCAATTTTTTAAAGTTATATATGACATATTAAGGGCTATAATTATTTAAACAATTTTTGTTTAAAAACATTTTAAACATTTTTTTTAACATTACTTTATTAGTAAAATATTTCTAGCAAGATATTACATATAACCTATGTGCATGTGCATATATGCTTTTGTTTATAGATTGGCTGTGCACGCCTGTCAACTTTATCCTCTTGTATATTGGAAACCTATCGACCGATTGACAATTTCGACACATTAAAAGAAGTGTCTTTACGAGTACATTTAAACCAGATTTTAGTAAAAAATTGTATAGAAAATTCGCGAAAACCTTCAATTTTTTACAAGCAAAAAATAGGAAGGGTTTCCAGCACCTCATACATCCAACAAAAATCAATTAAAGGCTTGGTCTATTTTTACTTATAATTTTACGATTCGCAGAGAATTGATAACATTTTTTGTTTTGGCAAAACGATTTATTTAACAACAAATAATGCTCAAGAGTAAAGAAATATTTTAAATCAACCAAATTTGACGTTAGCAGCCTGTTATACAAAAATCACACGAATTTTCCGATCACCCGATATATTTTTGTAGTGGCCATAATATCAAACTCGTACTACCTGTACGTAATTTTCTCTTAAAGTAACAAAACACCGCTTAATTATTCTTTTTACAGCTATTCATCACTCACTTCCATTAGCGATTACAATCACACTGTAATTTTGACAACTAAATAAATATTCCCAACCAAATTTGGAAGTCGGGTAGAATCGTAACTTGAGTGCAGGTCACGCATATCTTTTGAACACATGTAAATGGTTAATTTTATAGTTTCTTAACAGACCGTTAAAATTTTTAAATGCAACTTTATTTATGTTTTTTTTACGTAACTTTTCGTAAGTGTTTTATTGGAGCTGCGTAATTAAGAAGGGCTGTATGTTATTAGAAATTTAAACTGAAATATTAACAATAAATGGGTATTTCACAAGCACGGGTGTCACTAAGAATGATTAATAAGGAAGGATATTTAAAGCGCGTTAAGCGTTAAGATCATTAATTGCCAAGTAATGCCCGAGTTAGTTAAAATATTTTTTTCTAATATTGACATAAATGTGACATTTTTATTGTATTGTATTAAAACGTTCTACTTTTCAACACTAGTGTTAAAAAGTAAATTTTTTCAAAACTATTTGCGAAGTCTATTCCATGTGGCACAAAAAACATATGAACAATAGTATACTGTGCAACAAGTAAAAAAAGTTTAATATTTTTGAGTGGTTTAGACGCAAATTAGCGAGTGGAAAATATGCTTTTCTCATATGTTGCACATTATACTTTTTCTACGACCATTTCGTTTATAGCAGAACAAAAAAATTATAAGTATTTTTAATTAATAATATAGTCACTTATAATATAATCTTTTTTATTAATAATTAACGTTTTTATTTATAAATCAACAATAAACTAGTAACTATAGTAATTAACTTATTTGCGTTATTTATTTTAAAAAACTAATTAAGAAATTTTAGTGTCTGTATCGTATAAAATAAAACTGACGTTTGCAGGCGCTCGCCGATGCATGATACATTCATTTTGATTGATAATGTCAAAGTCGCGAATCGAAGGCGTATTTCTACTATTTCATATAAAAATTAAGGGCAAATTAGTTTTTTCACTAGAGTATGGGTTTTTCTCATTGTATGAGAAATATTTTATTTTAAAAGCTAATAACCAGTGAAAAAAATGTACTTTTAGTGCCAGTCGTAAAAAAATATATAATAAAATACAAACATCCAAACTAGATTTCGACATTTTTTGGTTTGAAAAACTTTCTGACACTATGTCACTAAAGACGTCGCTATTAAACAACGCTTAGCAACCGAACTAAATACAGGTCTCGAAAAATTACACAGCCTCACAAAGAAGAAGTTAAAAGGCCGAAAGACAACCATAGTATCTTTATTATTTGGGGTAGCTAAGCCCGAATCCGGGGTCAGTTTGACCCTATCAGGTCAGGATCAAGCGCTTTTCAAGGTCAAATTTGCAAAATTACGCAGCCCAATAAAAACATTGGTTTGAAATACATGACCATGGTATCTTTATGTTTTTGAGGTCGCTAAATCCGAATCCGGGGTCAAATTGACCCTATTAGGTCGAGGTCAAGGGCGTTTCAAGGTCAAATCGCAACCATCAAAACTTTTTGACACTAACTATGTCACTAAAGACGCTGCTATTAATCCACCAGCGTCTTCTTATATCTACGATATAAGCTCCAAAGAAATAAATACGGTGCATATAATGTTTTGTGTCATTTAAGCTTATTCTAGAAAGTAAACAACTCTTTTTTTTTTTAAATCAGACTTTTTATAGATAAAGGATGAGTATTGGCGGAGTTTTTCGCGACAACGAACATGATTTTACTTTTAAGGGATTTAACTGGACAATATTTTTGACTTCCCCAATAATATTACTTCAATGACACTTCATGTATTAAACATAAGATTAAAATTAGGCATCTTTCGGAATATTTTTGTTTATGGAGAATTTTTATCTACACCTAATAATTTTTTAGGTAGGCACCCTTTTGTTTTTCCATATATCTGCACAATGTGTGGTCGTTTGGACATTCTCAATCGCCATTTTCGCAAAAACCAACAAAGATAAGTATAGGATATAATACAGGTTTGATGTCAGAAATGGCTTGTGTAAGTTGTGGTTAGTGAAAAAAATGTTACTTTTAGTGTCAGTCGTAAAAAAATATATAATAAAATACAAACATCCAAACTAGATTTCGACATTTTTTTGGTTTGAGAAACTTTCTGACACTATGTCACTAAAGACGTCGCTATTAAACAACGCTTAGCAACCGAACTAAATACAGGTCTCGAAAAATTACACAGCCTCACAAAGAAGAAGTTAAAAGACCGAAAGACTTGACCATAGTATCTTTATTATTTAGGGTAGCTAAGCCCGAATCCGGGGTCAGTTTGACCCTATCAGGTCAGGGTTAAGCGTTTTTCAAGGTCAAATTTGCAAAATTACGCAGCCCAATAAAAAAATTGGTTTAACATACATGACCATGGTATCTTTATGTTTTTGAGGTCGCTAAATCCGAATCCGGGGTCAAATTGACCCTATCAGGTCGAGGTCAAGGGCGTTTCAAGATCAAATCGCAACCATCAAAACTTTTTGACACTAACTATGTTACTAAAGACGCTGCTATTAATCCACCAGCGTCTTCTTATATCTACGATATAAGCTCAAAAGTAATAAATACGGTGCATATAATGTTTTGTGTCATTTAAGCTTATTCTAGAAAGTAAATAACTCTTCTTTTGTAAAATCAGGCTTTTTATAGATAAAGGATGAGTATTGGCGAAGTTTTTCGCGACAACGAACAGGATTGTACTTTTAAGGGATTTAACTGGACAATATTTTTGACTTCCCAATAATATCTGCACAATGTGTGGTCGTTTGGACATTTTCAATCGCCATTTTGGCGAAAACCAACAAAGATGAGTATAGGATATAATACAGGTTTGATGTCAGAAATGGCTTGTGTAAGTTTAATTTAGAAAAATATACAGGTTGTTTCTTTTCCTGCAGTGTTAGTACGCAGATTTAATAATTTTTTTGACGACTGTGCACTTGGGTAAAATTGTTACAAATGATGCATTCAATGCAAAAAATGTTTCTTGACAAAATGGTGAATGCTATTTGACCCTGGTAATTATACAGCCGCTTCTACTTCAATGAAATCACAGAAAAATAATATTACTTCGTGATGATATTTACCAGTTTTACAACATTAAAAGGAACCTAATAAATACACTTATTCCAGTACTTTTCTTATTCATGGATGCCATTCCCAGAGTAAGAATTCGGAAGATTGTCGAAATACGCTTCCACGGCGCTATTACGTCTTCGGTGGATGAAAATCGTTATCCAGGCATGATGTTTATGGTATGAGAAGAACCTCAGACGAAAGTATTCAAAAATCTATGAGAAGAACCGAAGTTACAGAAAGCTAAATTTGCTGAATGGGGTGGATGTTCACAATTTTGCGTTGTTTAATAAAAAATAATTTAAGCAGTATGTTTTTAATGAAAGAAATTAAAGTTTTGACGCCCTCTAGCGGCTAACCGAAGCGATTTTAAAAATATGTTGGTTTAAATAGGCGTCAAGAGTCATCCTGTATAGATATATAATTGGGAAAATTAGGACAAAATTTATAACTATAAAAACTAAAAAAAAAAGTGAAATAATTATTATTTAAGACACAGTTCCGTATTTTAAACACTAAAAATAACTAGTTGGCGCCAAAGATACTTAAATCACAAATCAGGTTTTAATTGGGCTATTTTCGATTCTTATCTGCGTTCGTGCAACTATTGTTGCGGAATAGCGGGCAATTTATTGTGAAGATGCCTTAACGAGATACATGATAATAAGCGTATGTGTAGGTACGATATTGGTACTGATAATAAAGGTAGTTAGTACCAATAAGTTACCGGCACTGTGGTAAAATGCGTGGGAAAATTCAGGAGTGGTGTAATAAATTTCAACAAAATACAGTTTTAAACCGATTTACAAAACAGGTGGTGCTTGGTTCGAATAATGTATATTATTTGAACCAATTTTAGGAACCTTTTAGGCTTATGTAGCTTAAAAGGAAAACAGAATCCTCATATGACTGCTGCTGCATTCTTTCCTCTATGTATCCTCGATCGGCCTTATTTTAGGTTTTCTTAAGAAAGGTTTAAATGATATCCCACACAAAACAAAAAATATATATTTTTTTAATTTAAAATAAAAAAAATAATAATAACCCGACAATGCTTTTAAAATTTCCTAACTAATTTAAAACACACTTACTCCTAATCAAATTTTTGCAGGTACAAACTAAACAAAATCATTAATGTAAAAAAACCAAATTCTTGACCCATTTTTTTGTAAACCTGAAAAACTTAGTTCATGTTTTATCCAGAACAATAATGAAAAGAGAAAAAATGTTTAAACCTCACATAAAAATTATTATTTAGCACTTTTTATTTATAATAAAGCTGGATTTATTATACAACTTATACCAGATGTTGCTCCGCCGAGCGGGACATAGGGCAAATATTGGCTCCCCTAATTATTTTAGAAAAAAATACTATTAGGATTTATTGAAGAGCACGATAAGTTCCACCCAAAATGAAAATTTGAGCATTTTTCAACCAACCAGTAAAGAGTAAACTGCTTAAATACTTCTGCAACGTAGTATCTCATCGAAATCAATAATAAAAACACCATATCGATTTATCAGTAACAATTTAGATCATTAATTTATAATGTCATTGCCAAAACTGAACAATTTTATACGGGAATTTCAAAAAGAATCCTCGCATTTCATTTTAGTTTACAGCTAATTCCAACACATGCACTCAGAGTTACGCAAGACAATAAAACAAATTTGAGCATTTGATTTAATCAAATGCTTAAATATTCCTCCATTAACTGCCAGACAATAACCCAAACGATTATAAAACTCATTTCTTACGTTGGCTAGTTGGTACATCGATATTCTGGCACATTCAGCGGAAATAGCATTCCTTAGCTGGTCTAAATTTTCATATTTTTATTGGTATAAAGCTTAGTTTTTAAATGTCCCCATAGAAAAAAATCGTTTGGCGAAAGATCCGGAGACCTGGCTGGCCAAGATATTGCGTGGTTGGGGCCTATGATGTCGTTATTAAATGCGTTGTTCAAGTATTCGCGCACAGCTCTGGTACTGTGTGCTGGGCAGCCATCCATTTGATACCAAATATCTTGATTTTCACGAGCAGGGTTGTTCAAAGCAGGCAAAATTTGTTCCTCTAAAAGTTCGATAAAGTACTCCGCATTCAAATTTCGGTCAAGGAAAAGTGGTCCAAGGATATGGTGGCCGAAAATATTCGCCAAAACATTATTTTTTGTGGATATTGAGTCCTTGTCTTAACAAATCGATTTAGGTTTTCGTTACTCCAGTACCGGCAATTTTGAATGTTGGGTTCGTTGTTCAATGTAAAAGTGCATTCGTCAGTAAAGCAAATATTTTGTAAAAAACCTCTGTCAGTGTTTGTCCTCTCCATCATCTCAAAGCAAAATTCCTGTCGTCGTATTTCGTCTCCGTCTCTTAATTCTTGGTGTCTTTCGTACTTGTAAGCGTGGTATTTACATCTTTTTAAAATTCGAGATATTGTGGTGTGGTCTTGTCCAGTAATGTCCTCCAGTTGTCTCGTGCTAATGTTTCCTTCGATCTCCTCTACACAAAGTATCACGTCTAAATCCCTCTCGTTTTGTACAATTTGTCTCTGATTTTCACGTCGATTTTCTTCACATTTGCAATTATTGATTACTGTGCCTGTAGTTTCAATTTTTTTATCGTCCGTTCTATTGTCGATTTACTTGGTATTGGCCTATTGGAAAAATAGGCTGCAAACATGTCCGCTACTCTTCGATAACTATTTCCCTGATAAAACCATTTTATAATAGTGATTTTTTCTTGATTTGAGTAGTTCATTATTTAAAAATGAAGTGACATTGATCTGACAACTTGAGAGTAAGAGGTTAAATAATTTTTCTGGTATTTTATTATAAACTTCTAATAATACAGGGCGAGTAAAAAGATAGGAGATTCGTAACTTATTTTAGCATTTATCTCTTAGCTGGCGGACTGAGAAGAGCTGAAATTTGTGCACTGGGTACAACTTTTCGTGCTCTTTACAAAATCCTAATAATATTTTTTTCTAAAATAATTAGGGGAGCCAATATTGGACCACTTCAAAATTTACATGGGATTCCCTATGTCCCGCTCGACGGAGCAACACCCGGTATAGAATTTTGTATTATTTGATTCCAAAAATTTTAAAATACATATAACTTAACACCTTCGAACATTTAGCATTTAATTTCTAGCAATATTTGTTGCAAATTTCCTTGTTGCAATTTGATTAATACACTAAAGCAATAAAGATTTTTGGGTTTGTAATTTCTACCCGCCAAATAAAATGTTTATAAATTTGAACCTATTATAAATAAATATATTAATAGCTACTGACGCTGATAAATAGAGATATTTTCGTTTCTCATCTCGTCTAGTGTCATCGAGATGAAAGACTGATTTTTCTCTTGTTCAAAGCCTTGGGCCAAGACGACAGAATGTCCCTCTTGCCGAGAATCTCTCGTTTCTTTTGAGGTATTTTGTTCCTTCGACCAGGAATTAAAATTGAGCAGTTAACGATGCATCTGAAAAATACGAACTAACTCACTCTACCTTCTGTAAGTATTTTCATATTAATATAACACCCCATAAATATCTGCATGAAAATAGAATGGATTGGTTCATTTCCAGAATAGGTAGAAAATATCTAATGGGCGGCGCCGATTGTGCCGACCCTGTCTCCATCAAACCAATATCCTTTTGTCGGTATACTGAACCAACTTTACTGCGTAAATGAATTTAAAATTTTCTTCTGTGTATTCTGTGTACTGGTCTTTGTAAATGATTACTCTTCTAACTTTCACTAAATGAATGCTGGGATACCCTAAGATGCAGCACGAGTGCCAATTCTATTTTTTCTTCACATTAACCATTAATTCTTCTTCACTATCAATCCCATTTATAGGTTTGCTGACGATAGTACTCTTTTACTTTAATAATTAAATACATTTTCTAATTGTAAGCCCAGTTTAAAAAACAAGCTCAGGGTAATGCCGATGTCTCTTTTACAGGACCTTCGATTATTATTGAATTGGGTGACCAAAAATATTGTCCAGTAAAAGTTTGATAAAAAATATGTCTTCTTCTGTTAACCAGATCTTTCCTTATACATATTTATATTCAGCTGGACCAAAAGGTTACAAATATAACTAATAACTAACGGATTTGTGGACCCTTAAACGCTTCGAAGCCGAAGTACTGGGTCTTGATTGATTGATTGATTGATAAACTAAATACACAAGTTGAGGTTTTGTCCGCCTCGACACTGCAGCCTACAGGGCTTGTTGTATCTCTTGTGTATTTGTTTCAGTTAAAAAGGTTTGACATCTTAGACAGGTGTAGTAGCCCTTTTACTGTTCTTTTCTGGTCTCCAGCCTCCTGGTGGTTAGTGTCCACCATGAGGTTTTGATTTGTTCTACAGTATGTAAGTGCAGGGCACTCATATATGATGTGAGAGGATGTCTCTTCCTCTTGTAGTCTGCAAATGGGTTCTTCTCTATAGATGCTCATATTGTGCATATGTTTTCTTAGGGTGCAGTGTCCGGTTATTAATCCTCTCACTATTCTAATCTGATTCCTATTTAGTTTTGGTAATTCACTTGTCAATGCTTTCGATGGTGAGTCCAACATTGATTTACTGTGATTTTGCCTTGGAATCTGGTTCCAGTATGATTGATGTTGTGTTTGAATCCACCGAGTCATGTAGCCACGAACCGAGGCTTTTGGTATTCCAAAAACGGGTTCAGGACCCACAAACATTGCTGCAGAGTCTCGCCTGGCCAGGGAGTCTGCATTTTCATTGCCCTGTATTCCCCTGTGTCCTGGCACCCAGAAAAGTGTAACTTTGTTGTGGTTAGCCAGGTTTAGGAGGCATTGCAGACAGTTCCAAACCAACCTTGAGTTGACTTGTTGAGATGCCAAAGCTTTTATATCCGCTTGACTATCAGAGAAGATAGTAAGATAGTAGTCTCGCAGACAAACTTCAATGGCATATATTTCTGCCTGGAAAATAGTGGCATATTTCCCCAGGGAAGCATATGCATTAAACCTGGGGGCCATACCATGTATTCCTGCGCCTGCTCCATTGTCAGTCTTGGATCCATCGGTATACCAAACCAAATTCCGAGACTGACGAGTACTGGGTCTACATCACTCTTAAGTCTCTGGGTTTGATTTAGAATCATGGTGGTAGACAAAGTCTTATCCAAAGTAATAAAACGAAGCACAAAATCCCTTGTTTTTTGTCGAAAACCCTTGAAATTTTGCTAAGAAAGTCGCATTTAAATGTTGCATTGTTAGCGAATGCGTCACCCATTATCCACACAGCTTACTTAGATCCAAAACTTCAGTCAACATACTTTTTACGCCGTCTTAATAGTAGGAAAGTTGGTAGACATTTAAGTGTAGATATTTGGTTTACTTTAAAAACTTACAATAATTCTTTTATAATATCTTAACACAAAAACATAGACCTGGCTGAAGGATAGCGGGGCTAAACTGAACCCCCAAATTTTCTTTTAATTCCCGAATTTGTATTAACAAAAAGTATTTTTAAGGCATTCTAAAATTTTACAGTTTTTACATTTAATGTAATCTGGCAAACAAATTATACAGGACCCAAAAAATTTAGTTGGCTCTAAAGGTTTGTCCGATCTTTGCAAAATAATATTTTTTAAAAATTAAAAAAAATATTTTTGAGGCAATCTGAGATTTTAGCAGTGCAAAATTTACAAAACAAAGGAACTATTGTTAAATTTCGCTGGGACATTCTTCTGGCGAGGTTATAAAGGACGTAATAGATAAGTGCAAGTGAAGAGGTAAAGTGGAAATTAATGCAAAATTAATTAAATTAGTCACCACAAGAGAATACCTGAAAAAGTGTTTTACTGACTATATTAAGTATAAAAAGATTAACACAATTCACTATAACCTTTTAATTCATAATAGATATATTTTTAAGTATTTATATCTCCTTAAAAATACTCGGTAAATACCTTATGGGTACTAAAAGTCACGTGGTTTGGCGGTGGTCTTTCGCGCTTCAACATACCCTATATCACTGTTCACACACATATATGTCCCAGCGAAATTATCGTTGATAATAGTTCCTTTATATATAAATATTGCTCTGTTAAAATCTCGAAGTGCTTTAAGAATAATTTGTAATTTTTTTTTAATCATTTTGCAACGATCTGGCAAACTATTAGACCCAATTTAATAGTCTGGCTTTTTTATATTTTAATTTATTTTATATTAGATTAAATAATCTTAAAATTTCAAGATGTCTGACAAATATTTTTTAAAAGTGCGAAGTTAAAAATTTAGGCGTCTGTTTAGCTTCATATTACCCTTCAGCCAGGTCTGTGTTTTGGTGCTTAGATATAATAAAAAAAACTATTGTTACTTTTAAAGTACCTCAAATACTTACTCTAAATGTCTATCTACCTGTTGGACCATAGGTGGATTGTCTTCAAGACTTATAATAACACGTTTCAATCCAGAAACGCATCTTTTTTCTCCTCTAATTAAAGGAAAAGAGTCCTTACATACTGTTAACAATCCTTTATAAAATTGCTTTAGTTAGCTGTAATGCAAATAAGTTAATAGAGCTACATAAAGCTTTACTTGCGTATTTTAAAAAAGAACTACCTGTTTAAAAAATAAAACGAGAAATCTAACCCATTATTGCACGAAAAAACTTATTGAACAATGATTTATTATTACCTAGTATACAGGGTGTCCCAGAATATGTGGGCAATCTCTCGGAATCTAATAGAAAATCTAAAATTATTATGACAAGTTCCCATAAACTTTTTTCCTATGACCCTCCCCTACGGAGATACAGGTACATAACGGACGCCGCTGGAAATCGTTTTTGTTTAAATATCTTTTAAAATACTGGGCATAATTTATTATGCCCAGTATTAATATGATGGTTACCAGATAGTTTGCATAAAATAAACCCATTAAATCATATTTGGCTTATTTAGTTTGCCAAGGACGGACTAGCTCTGACACAATATTAGCAATTTTTTCAACACCCTGTATGATAAAAGCTTAAATTTTAATATATTATTTTTAGATAGCTTTAACCTTATACTAAAAAAGGTATTTTTGATTGACATCGATAAAATCAACTGTTTGCGAGAAATAAAATATGGTTGGTATTTTTTTTACATTATACAGGGTGTTTTCCAATTATACGTCAATATTTAGGGAAGCAATTTTTGGCTCCATTTTAAGAAAAAAACTTCATATGAACCTATTTCCTAAACGTCTTAACTTTTGAGATACAGGGTGGTAAAATTTTTAAAAATAAATAATTTATTATTAATATCTGTAAAATCACATTTAAGAAATTTTAATGAAATATCGCATCTATGTACTTTGTATCAAGAACCATTTTTTAGTGTACCACATTTTTTTTTTTTCACCAGTGGCGTTCGTACAAAATTTGACCTGCCTATTTTGGCAATTAAAAAAAAAATGTGTTACACTAAAAAATGCTTCTTGATAAATAGTCCATGTACGCCAAATTTCATTAAAATATCTAAAGTGGTATTACAGATAATAATAATAAATTATTTATTTTTAAAAAACTAACCACCCTGTATTTCAAGAGTAAAGACGTTTAAGACATACGTTCATATGAAGTTTGCTTCTTAAAATGGACCCAAAAATTGGCTCCTTAAATATTGACGTAAAATAAGAAAACACCCTGTATAATGTTAAAAAGAATACCAACTATGATATTTTATTTCTCGTAAACAGTTGATTTTATCGAGGTCAATCAAGAATACCTTTTTTTAGTTTAAGGTTAAAGCTATCCAAAAACAATATTGTCGAGCCTTTATCATACAGGGTGTTAAAAATTTTTTTATTATAAGCCAAATATGACTTGATGTGTTAATTTTAATAATACTCATCTAGTAACCATCATATTAAAAAATATGAAATTACGCCTAGTATTTTAAAAGTTATTAAAAAAAAACGATTTCCAGGGTCGTCCGTTATGCACCTGTATCTACGTAGGGAAGGCTTGTAGGAAAAAAGTTTATGGGAACTTGTCATAATATTTTTAGGTTTTCTATTAGATTCTGCGAATTGCCTACATATTCTGGGACACCCTGTATATAGTAACAAACCTAATCGTGAACTTTTCTTTGTTTATCTAACTTACCAGACTAACCCACCATACTAAACTCAAAAATTGTTTTTGTTATTTACCTTTTTTTAAAGTCTGCTTTTTATATACGTGATTGATTTCTCGACGTATTCGAAACCTTGCTAGCAAATTCAATAAACACACCAACAAATTCGTTTCTGCCAGCTACATAAGAACTAACTTAACGTCTACAAATCGGTATGGAGAAACGCTCTTAGAAAGCCCAGAAATAGTTTTAAACCAGTGGCAGCCGTGGTTTGTCCATTAGGAAGGGTTGAATACATAAAATCAAAAAATAATATACATCATACATACCATTAAGATAAAAAATGTCCCATTTTAACGAGCTACAAGTATGGTGTCAAAAGTGTCAAAGAAAAAACATCTCAAGCAAAATACTACTTCACTTTTTAATTAAAAATAAACGTTACGAAATAGAGGCATCGAAAAAACGTTGCTGTTATATTATTCCTATAATATTATTTATTTACTTTACAACGATCTACTTTACAATAGTAACTATGATTATTAGCCATTGAATCATTATCACTGTACAAAACGCAACACACTTTATTTGCGCACCCAGTACATTATTTGCGCGCGAACACTATGTATCCGACTTACTGAACAGTGTTCCATTTAAAAAAAAAAATGCCATTTTGCTATCAAACTTACGTCAATGCGCATATTTCCAAAACCATGATAGACACATCATATATTGTTTTTTTTAAGCTCTTTAAAATATCTTTGGTATGGTGCTACAATATAGAAGGTGTTCCAATAAAAAAATTGCTATTTTGCTGTTATTTTTTTATATTATTTTTTTTTTATTTAATCTTGGGACAGTCCACAAAGGCTAAGACCCAAGTATTAGCGTACCGTGGTTGTCTGAAAACTGGAAACCATAATAGGTAATTTTATTTTTTGCATTCTTCAAACCTAAAAGACCTAAAAATTGTTACTGTAGCTGATTGAAGGTTCCGCACCCAAAATTTTTTTCGCAACATTTTTTTTGATCATCTAGAGGTATCAATATAACCTTCAGCCACGCTGTTGCTTCTCCATCCAATATGGCATTTAAAAATCAATAGGTCTGCTCCAGAATCTGCCAACAAGGATGTGGATGAACGATGAAAACAGTGTCCGGTATATAATTCTGAGTGTGGCAAATTTAAAAAGTAGCTATAGCTTTCGGCATGCTGCCAAACGTATTGATACCAACAGGTTGCCGTATGCCAATGTCTTTTCTGTAACCTACAAAAAATCTCGTGTGATGCGTGATTGTTGGACGCAGCAATTTGTATTTTCGGATAATCTGAACCATGTCTACTCCTTGAAATCCTTCAGATGTCACAAAAGAATTTCTGAAAATTTTTGTTTTTGTGTTTGGAATTTCAATATGGAAAACCTTCCCTTCATCTTTGACGTTTTTGCTTTTTCGTTTAAGAAGTGCTTGTAACTGCGAACTTGCTTATATCCAAAATGTTTTTTGTAGCGATGACTGCTCTGAGCATTGAGTAAAAAGCCCATAGGCTGAAGCAACTGTATTCGTCGACATCCTCTCGAAATAAGCCAGGAAACATATTTTTGATTTTTTTTCGGAACACCAATTGACAAATTTTTGGTGCACTGGTTTGTATTTTCTTTTGATTTTGACGGCAACAGCGACTGACCATTTGCGCCGTCTCTTCTATGTCGGAGGAAAGGAAATAATCAGACATCCTACTTATTTCTGGTTAAAATGACTAATTTTGGTGAAATATAATAATTAATATTAAAAAATCACGTTTTTACTAATATCTGCGGTCGTTTATGATTTTTTTCTAAAAGGGCGACGCTCCAGAGTCCTCCCTCACGAGTCGCCACTGTTTCAAACGCTTTTTGCACCATTCATTCACAGATTTACGCGACTGCATGCTGTATTTATGTAAGTAATGTAACAGTGCATGCCGTATGTTGGCTTTACATATTATTTAACTCGGAAGTCGAAGCTCTGAAATTTGTTTAGAATTTCGCGGAAATGCATTTTGCAAGGCGGTTGCATTAAATACCTTATTTTATAGGTGCTATTTATAAAGGGTATATGTCAGCAAAGTAGCTGGAATGTGTTGTTTCAGATAAATTTATATGTCTTTATAGTAACCATTTTGTAAGTAATTTAGTTTGCCTCGTGATAAATACATTTAAAGAACAAGATATTATTTATTTAATGAATAAAACAATTTACATTCCATTTAAGCGGTTTCGCATTAAAAGTGGAATTTAATCGAACTAAGGATATGTTTTAAATCACTTAACTTATGTCCTACAACATATTTAATAGTTTCAGGGCAACTAAAAAGAACTAAAACATTATTTATTTAAACCTTTTTTATCTTTGGAAAGTCGTGAAGCGTGTAGTATCAATAATGGGGTTATTTTATATTAAAACAAATAGCAAAATAATAAAGAGGGTGTCCTTTTAAAAAAAGCAACTTTACATTATATGTCCAAGACTGTAACCGATAAAAAAATGTGTAAGCCACCGAATACTACGTAAAATTCTGCACAAACTTGCTTTTTTCTTTTGTCTTCTATCTTCACTAACAACCGAGATAAAAAGGTGTGCTCAAAATGGCCAAAATTAGAAAAACACCCTGTACCTTCGAGACGAATCAAGTTAGCCACGATCTGTTTTAACCATTACAGTTGTTTCAAAAATCAAACGTGTTATCAGTTTTGCTCTTTTGGTCTTCCTGGATTCTACCTAGTACCGATGCTGCATTACCCCGTTACACAGCTAAACCAATTCTTTGGATAATGAAACTTCGGGATTTTTTGCATGGCAATTTTTGGCAAATTTTATTTATAAAACTCTTAGCCTCATCACACAAAGGACCAAAAGTTTCTATAGCAGAAGGAATAAAAATAAAGCGGTCTTCAAGCTCTTTAATGTTAAATGTTTTTTATTCTCGGCAAGACGATCAGCCGCACCTACTAAATTAGAAGTTTTATTCAGATAGGATTTTGCAAGTGTATTGCTGCAAAAAGCGTCTCAAAGTAATTGTTTTCCATATTTCCAGGGAATTAAGGTCATTCCTTCTACGGGTTTTTCATTGCTTCTGCAAACTCCAATTGGCTTTAACACAGAAGGATTTTCAGCTGAAATCAGAGCTCTCTTGATAATGTTATTTATCTGACTGTGTCTAGAAGAACGCCTGGCGCTTTTTTTGCAGCTTAACCTTTGTAGGCTGCAAATATCAGCATTTTCGTCGCAAATGCAGGTGTGCTGTCCACACACAGACAGACCAAGTCTGAGAGTTACGAAAACATGGAATGTTTTGTTATCTAACAAATTTCCCAAGGACGAAGATGACAGTGCGTTAATCCAAGCATTACTTTCAGTTATTAAATTGGGTTTTATGTCATTATAAAATGCATATTTGTGGTAAATTACATATAAATATATTCTAGATTTTTAAGTACGTAATATAATAGGTAAAAGATTATATTTTCTACATTAAAATTTTAACCCATTTTTAACAGTATATAATCAGCACCTTAGATTAGCGCATTACATTTTTTATTGTCCACCCAGCTTAAGAAGTAATGTTAGTTATTTAAAAATAAAACAAAACAAAAGTAACTATTTAAATGTTAACGGTATTTTTCTATTTATTTTTCAGGTGAGTAAAACATACTACCGGAAGAATGACGCATCATCTTTGACATCAAGTTAAGAACGGAGTAAGTGACAAACCTGTTGTATTGTAACCCACGTATAATAAAATTAAAATTAGAATATAATTAGTTAGTAAATTACCATATTTAAAAATACTATGACAATTATATTAGTTTTATTGTAAAATAAAAAATTAGCTTAGGTGGACTTTATTTCGCAATTAAATGCAGTAAATAATTCTAAAATAATAGTAAATTCTATATATATATATATATATATATATATATATATATATATATATATATATATATATATATATATATATATATATATATATATAATATTATTAGTAATTAGATTTTAAGTTAAAAAATTTAAATAAAACACCATCTTATGTCTGACTTTTGAGTATGATGTTTCTGCCATTTTCTGATTTGAATCTCCTGTTTGATTAAGAAATTCGCATTGGTAAGATAACCTTAGATTACATATTTTAGGGATAATTTGTAAAAACCCAAAATTGTTTTTGCAGATGTCCTGAGGAAGGGAACAAACTGTTCTTGAAAGCTTGACAAACTCAATAAAGAATTTATTTTTAAAACTGGCCATTAATTTTATGACTGCACCCCCAATAACTTCCTGGTTTTAAATATTTTATATATATATATATATATATATATATATATATATATATATATATATATATATATATATATATATATATATATATATATATATATAAATTTGAATCTTTGAAATAAGGGGTACTTTATTCTTGGATAAATTTTAAGTTTTTTATAGCTGACTTGTATAGTGCTGGTCTTTTTAGTCATTTTCTGTAGGATACTTATAATTACTTTAAAAAAAGTTGAACATTATCAGTAAACACTAGTAAACCCCAAGGTAACGTCCAAGCTGACAAGGGGATGCCAAAAAGAACTGAAAGTCCTGGGAGAACGCAATAGAGTAAATCTCTTGCGGGTACCAGGACATTAGGGGATGAGCTTGCGAGACAGGGATCGGTACCCTGCTATGGCAAAATGATGTATTCGCAAAAACTCCAATATCTACTTTTTACGCTAGCTTGACATAACTTAAAAAGATCTATTGATAGCTCTAACTGCCACAGCCATATCTTTTGTGGTTCCTTAGCTACATTCTCGTTAAAACAATGTATTATCACATATTCCACTACTTTACAATGGTAAAAGAAGGTAAGTGACATATTTTAACATACTTTTCATAGGTAAAACAAGCTATTGTATAATACCGTTGGATTACCGTCTATTTGCACAATACAAAACAATGGTAAAAGAATGTATTGTTGAATACACTTTTTTACCATTGCAGAGACTATGTTTTGTCATATGTTAATCAACGCGTATTGGAATAGTACACTGTTTTACCTCAGTATGAACTTTGATTTTGAATGAAGTGGTTGTTAGTGTTAGTTAATCCCGTTTTATTTTTGCCAAATCATGTCATCAAGAGCCCAAAGGATTATGGAAATGGTAAAAAATAGCGAAATTAAGGTACGGAATTCAATAATAAATAAATTCCTGGTATATTTATTCTAAGATGAAGCAAATAAAAAATACTAATATTAATTGAGGTTAAGTTTTAAAAATCTACACAAAATGCCGCGTTTTTTTAAATAATTATAATATATTCTTGCTTTAGGAAAACGTTATGAATAGCAATGAAATGATGATATTTGATCCCGATGATTGTGATGATGATCTGGCAGATCCGGATTATATTAATTCTCAAAGTAGCAGTAGTTCGGAAGACGAA
>JAHBCN010000449.1:184673-200871 GCA_019359885.1 Listronotus oregonensis | reverse complement strand
GTTTTCTTTATCTTTTTCGTTTGATAATGTAAACCACATCTCAGTTACAACATTTAAAAATGAATCGCTTAGTATGCACGCTTTCCCATTTCTTTTTTCGCACTTATTTAAATATGTTTTATTTTATTTTTTTTTAATTTCTTGTTAGTTTTAAATTTACTTTTCCACATCGCGTCTTAAGAAAAACCTAAAAAAAAATTTGGGGAACTGAATTGACATTACATTAAATGGGGTTCAAATTTAATTTTTTTTTTTATTCGTAACAGAACGATTTTAAGCTGTGAAAAATTGCTAAGATAGTCAGAAGTCTTCCTGACAGAAAAATAGTACAGTAAAGTGTTTCCCAATTTTTTCCCCCGTAATAATCGAAAATTGGTGTTAAAATGGGTTTTCGGGGGATAAAGATTTTAATTCGCCCACAATAGCTCTGTTTTAAAAAAAAGGGGAAGGAAAGGTTTGTTTTGTCAAAATGTTTTTTGCAAAACAAAAAATTTAATGGAACTCTGCACGAGATAAAAAAATTCAGAAAAAAAAACGAATAATAGCAAGTATCTTTAGCTCCCATGTCCGTGCAAAATTTTTGAATAATTAGTTTTAAGGCCTTTTTTTTACTGAAAAAAGTGTTTTAAACCACTAATAATATAGATATAATCACGAAATATTAATCGTAGGGGGGTGGATGGTTTAAAAGGCAATTTTTTTAAAACCCAAAAATATACGGGAAAAAATTTTTTTATAAAACTTGTTTGTAAAAAAAGTATTTTTAATATTATAATATTTTTTAGACCCTTTAAGTTTTTATATAAGGGTAAACAAATTTTTTTTTTTTTTTAATAAAATCCCCTTATTTTATTACATTTTTAGATAGTCCTTTTAAAAAAAAATTTTAACAAATATAAATCATAGGTATGTGATGCACCGGTTCGAACGATTAGGGTTATCTTCAGAAAAGGGTAATTTTGTAACCGAAATAACTACGACGCTAATTGATTTTTTTAAAAATTTATGAGTGTATTTTTTTACGATAGTGCATTTGATCAGTCAATATTCCCAAATTTAAATTTGGAAACACTATGCGATGTTGCCAGGTTTCGAATTTCGATTTTTTTTTAAAATAAACCCTGTATATTATTGTATTTTTTTTAAAAACTACTTAACTGAAACTGTAAATTAGTTTTTTTTCGACGGACAGCTTTTCAAAAAGTTGTTTTAAATTTTGCAATGACCCCCTTTTCCCACAGTTCAGTCACGTAAATTACAACAAAAAAAAATAATTCAAAATTTTTTTAATGCATAATTATTACTTATATACACAAATGTATTTTTCAAAACGACGGTGGTATTGGAAATATATTTTTTTTATTTTAATTTGGGAACGTTTGTAATTGGGTTTAAAATGTCTAGTTTTCATTGACGCTGATTGTGAGTTATAGACGTAGAAATCAGTTATTTGAGAAATTTGGGACTTTAAAAACTTAAATTCTGGTTTTAATATGATAAAAAAATTAAAAAATTAAAAATAATTTTGTCATTTTTTTCTTAAAATTTTAAAGACTTCATTTTTGGGGAATATTATTTTTGAAGATGTCGTTTTGAAAATATTTTTTTGCCATGTGTTATTTTAAAAAATTTGCTTTAACAGTCGTAATTTCAAACAAATTTAATTTTAAATGGGAATATTTGACAGATGTCATTGTGAAAGTTATTTTTTTGAACAATTGAAAAACCAAAAAATTAAAAAAAAGGCCATGATTGGAAGAGTTTTTAAATGTTAATTTTCAAAAAAAATTTTTTAAGAAATTTAAATTTTTAATTAATTTTTTTTCCTTTTAAACACCCTTTATAAAATTTAAACCAAATAGATCCCCTTTTAATATAATTTGTGCACACACACTTATTTAAAAACGATAAAATAAACTTTAAATAAACTTAAATCCTAAACATAGCTACAATATGGGACCTTTTACACCCACTAAAGTTTTCCCCAGCTTTAAAGTTTAGAATATTAACCCCCAGATGGGGATGAAACAGACACACAGTAAGCTCCTAATTAGCATGGTGAGATCCTAAATAATGGCCTGTATTAAGAAACGTTTAAATAATCTGAGAACAACCAGGTGGGAAGCAAATTTATACGCTAAATGCTTCTATTCCTGTAGAAAACTTTAGATATCTCCTCTCTTTTAATCTGCGATATGCAAGACTTTCTACTTTTCGTAAGCATTAACAGATTTACATAAGATTATTTTAAACTGGCAGCCCTTAACTTTAAGCCCATTTTCGTAAAGAAGGGGTTTTCGAAACTTACTAAACTTTTTACATATTTAATTGGGGCTTCTCTATCGTCTTTAAAATTTTCTTCCTGTCTCTTTGTTTAAATCATTTAGTAGATTAAATTTCCAAAGAAGGTTAATTAAGTTTTATCTACCTCTATTTTGAATGAATTACATTTTTATTCGTTTTCTAAATAAATTGTTAAATGATGTTTTTATTTTTTAAACAATGTTAATTTCTTACAAATAATGTTAATTATGGAGAGGTTTATAAAAACAGTGAATATTTATTTCTAATTTTTTCAGCCTGTATACATAAGTTGAATGATGGAAAAGTTGAAATGATTTACTTTTTATCGCTGGTGTTAAAAGTAAATAAAGTAGGTAATAATATTGTTCCATTACAAAGGAACAAAAATCTAAAATTGTAATTTATTAAAGTTTAATAGTATCACTCTTATATATCTATGAATAGTATTAGTACAAAATAGTGCATCTATTTTTTTTAACAATTTCACACTTGCTCGTGACGCAAAC
Source organism: Listronotus oregonensis (assembly GCA_019359885.1). NCBI lineage: Eukaryota > Metazoa > Arthropoda > Insecta > Coleoptera > Curculionidae > Listronotus > Listronotus oregonensis. The sequence continues at coordinate 198,061 of JAHBCN010000449.1, read as the reverse complement.
TTTTATTTTACGAAATAAAATTGGACTTTTGCTATTATTATCATAAAATTCTACTTAATACTTCATATTTTTTAAGTTTAACGAAAAAGTCATTCCCTTTTTAGAAACGTCTGCTTGTCTTATAGCAACAATTAAATATAAATATGGAATACCAAATTTGCATTTGTTATACAGGGTACAACAAAAGTTTAATTTTTGAGTGAAAAAACTGCCCATTAAAAATTAACATAAAAATTGTAAAAATTTACCACCAGTTTAGAAGTAATTTTTGTAGGACTTTGGTACATTGGGATAAACAATCAAACTTTAGTATTTTTTTTAAAAAAGCCTAAATAGAAATTATATCAAAGTGATTAAATGTAATTATTTTTGAGGTATCTATTATGACAATTATTGCAGATATGAAGTTTATGTGGTTATTAAAAATTGTATGAGAAAAGTCAATTATGAATTTTTCTTTTACTTTTTTTAATAGTTTATTATACAGGGTACCCCAAAAAATATTGGGTACAAATTTCTATGGACTTTTGACGTCAAATATATTGACTAAATTTTAAGAAATCTTTTCTCCAAAATTTCCTATTACCTTTTTTATTGATTCTGATGGTTTTTGATATATTATTTGATATAGATTTTAAAAAATGACGTTTTTTAATGACACAGTTATTGGCTAAAAAAAAGAGGTTTTAAAAAGTGATGTCATCAGTATGTATATTTCTTATAATTTTATAATCTTGATTTATTAAAAAAAAAGAACTAAAACCCTTTTTTCCAGTTAGTTATTAGGTCAAATTGAATTAAATTAAATTTTAAAGATTTTTTTCCTTTTAAACCCCTTGAAAAGAACAAATAAGTGTTTTACATTAATTAAATTTAATTATCGTGTTTAATGTACTTTTCCCATAAAAATCTTTTGTACGACCAGGCGAAAATACAATTATAGGCTTATTTGAGAGCGTAAAATTTAGGGGAAAAGTAAATCCCATAAAATCGGGGTATGTCTTTTTATAAATTAGTTTTGACTTTTCTGGCAACAACTGTAGTAGACTTTATATCTAAATTTTTTTAACTTATAATTTAAATTTTAAACCACCTTTTTTTACAACTCGGTTGACCTCACATGTAATTATTTCTTTGGTTACTTAAAGTTGTTTACTTAATTTGACTTAAGCTTGACCGTAACATCACCAGAAAAATTTGTATACCAGTGTAGACAAAAATAAAAAAAAAAACTACAGAAAATGCTTAGTCATGAATTTCAGTCGTACAAACATTATATTGTTTGCACCTTTGGCGTAAATCACTTTACGCCGTCAGCAACCAAAACTTTCAGCAGCGGGCGTTAAACTGCTATTTTACACTCTTAGTACAAAATAACTATTTACGTAGGCTCACGACTTACAAAACTGTTTAAGATAAAATTTTTCTTACGAACCACGCCGATTTTCAGAATTTTTGCATATGGTTTTTTTTTGGGGCGTGATCACTAATCTAAAAAACAGTTTTTCCGGAACCTGTGGTTTTGAGTTATTAGGCCTAAGGGGACTAACCTCAAAATGGGCATTTTCCAAAATTTTCCTCCTTCTTGAAACTTATTAACATCAAAATGGAACATAAATATTGGGATATATATTAAACGAATACACTAAAATTTACGAAAGTTTATTGCTTATTTTTAGTAAAAACACCTCAAATAAATCAAGTTTTTTATATCTACAACTTAATTAGAATCAGGCAACCAGTTATACAGCATATATCTTCTTACAAGTACAAAAAGTGGATTCATTTGAGATAGTTTTTACTTAAAATAGACAATAAATTATTGTAAATTTTAGTGTATTTGTTTAATATATAAGTGCCTAATCAGGGTATGTTCCCATTGGTTGGTAATCAGTTTCAAGAAGGAGAATTTTAAGGTTAGTTCACTTAGAGCCCTATAATTCAAAACCAAAGGTTGCAAAAAAAACTAATTTTAGATTCGTGATCACCGCCCTAAAACCCCCGTATGCAAAATTTAATAAAAATCGGCGTGGTCCGTAAAGTAAAATTTTACCCTGTTTATATTGGAACCTAGTCTTTATTAATTATATACCAAGTTTGGCTTACTTCGGTTTTTTTTAATATAATAACCAAACAGTTTTTAGTCAAATAAGCAAACTGGTTTATTACACCTTTTTATACCTTATAATTATTATTTAAATATATGACGTGTCACATAATAACAATTAAATTGTCATTAAGTGTCACTTACATATAAAAATTGTCAGTTCTGTTTTCAAAATTATCGGTATTTTTTTATTAAAACGAAAGACATCGTTCCTGTAATTATTGGAAAGAAGAGATAAATGGCTGACGAAGAAAACCAGATGAGCTGGTGCAGCCGCCGCAGAAGCGCCAGCAGCAGACCCTTCAGTTACAGCTGCAACTTCAGCAAAAGCTATAGGCTCATCGGTAAAGTAAGTTCTGGAACAGAAGTAAATTGATTGTTTAGATATATCATTTGGATTCTTTCTGGTATTTTTTTACTCATCGAAGGTTTTTCAGATGCCTATTTTGACCTCCAAACTTAAAATATTTCCAAAATTCCTTCTTTGAAAATTGATTACAGCCAAAATTGGTTACCCCACACAAAGTTATAAATTTACAAAAAATTGTGTTTACCGATTTTTAGTTAATATTTTAAATAAAAAACACCTCAAATATATTATTTTTGTTTAAAAATGAAACGAAAACAATTTAAAAGCAAAAATTCTTAAATTTTAATTTTGTTGGGTAACTTAAAGGTTTTTTATGAATCAAAAATTAATAAATAAATAATCGTAAAAATAGTTCATTATGCAAATAAGATTTTTTTTTCTTATACTATATTATAGAATATATTTCGAAAATCGTCCAACGATGACTGAACAGGCTCCCCCATTAAAAAATGTTTATTTCACATTTTTTTATTCCATTGGGTATTTTTTTCCTATAATTTAAAAACTAAATAACTGTGAATATATTTAACAAAGTTTAGTAGAAAATTGTGCGGCGCCATTTTCATTATATAATTTAGTGTTATTACAATAAACAATAGAAAGTTTTTATTTAAAGAATTATTCACATTTTTTACTTTTCTGAAAGATCAGGTAGACTTTTAAAAATGTTTAAGTTACTAATTTGAAATAATTCAGGTTTTATTAAAGAGACACTTTATTTAAATACAACAATGATAGTACTTTTTGATAAACATTTCTTTTTATATATATATATATATATATATATATATATATATATATATATATATATATATATATATATATATATATATATATATATAGTTGAAACAGAGTAGGATGCGTCAATTTATAATTAACTTTTTTGGGGAAATTTCATCATCAGACAACCTTAAAGGTAGATGAAACAACAAAATAATTCTCTTCTTTCAAATTTAAGTGGGAAAACATGAAACAGGGAAAAATGAAGAAAAACTTCCTTCTTTAATTTCATTGACTTTAACTTAGTTTTGCAGTGGACGTTGCACGCAAAAAAATTTTACGGAAAAAATAATAAGCAAAGAATTTATAGTTAAACTTACAAAAAGAGGGTATTTGCGGACAAAGTAAGAATTTGATATATATTTTAAAAATTTGATTTTTCCCTTTTTAAAATTTGACCTTCACAGCCGATCTTGCATAACTGACAGAGCCATCTGTCGTGGTGCCTAGGTATGCAAGATGGGCTTGTGAGGTCCAAACTTAAAATGGAAAATCCAAAGTTTTTAAAATCATTATATCAAAATTCTTACTTGTTCAACTGACAGCGCTCATTGGTCGTTGTTTTTAAACCATACTTGTTTTTGTAAGTTTTTTAACTATAAATTCTTTGTTTTTTATTATATTTCTTCTTTCCCGTAAAAGCTTGTTAGTAACACGGTGGCAACGATCCACGGGTAAAAACTAAGTTAAAGTCAATGTAGTTTAAAGAGGAATTTAATGAAGTTTTGTTTTTCATTGCTATTAACCTGTTTCATGTTTTCAACTCACATATGGTAAGAACCTTGTAAAAGAGAGAATTATTTTTGTTGGTTTCACTAACAAGAATCATTTTCCTTTATTTTTAGATTGTCCTGATGATGGGAAAAATTTTTCCGAAAGCTCGACTTTTCAATAAAGAGTTAATTACTTAAAGTGGCCTTTCAATTGACTGCATTTCCACTACTCTGGTTTCAGATTTTTTCTTTAACCAGTCAGTCACGACTACCCTTCCTCTTTTTTTTATATATATATATATATATATATATATATATATATATATATATATATATATATATAATATAATATGAAAAAAATATTATATATATAATTATATATATATATATATATAATATATATATATATATATATATATATAGTTTTTATATATATATATATATATATATATATATATATATATATATATATATATATATATATATATATATATATATATATATATATATATATATATATATATATATATATATATATATATATATATATATATATATATATATATATATATATTTTTTTTTTTTTGGGGTTTCTTATGATAAGTTTTAGTTTTAATATTATTGATTCTCACAAAAAATTGAATTTTGCAAAGTTAATATTTTACCTTAACAAGAATTTTAATTTTCTATACTTTTTGTATTTTTTTAGTTTCGCAAATTATTAATTTATAAACAGTAGACTGTAAATATAATTAAATAAAAAAACATTAAAAACATTTATCTTACTATGTAAAATTTAACTTGTTACACTTGGATTAGGAGGTAACCACTAAGGCAATTAGGCTTATAAAATTATAAGACCTTGTTGCTTAAAAATATTTGGGGATGTATCGCACCTGACTATTTTTGCCTTACTAACCTAATGTTATATTTTTTAGTGCTGATAATTCACCTCCCTTACTTCCCAGGTAAGTAGAGTTTTAAGTTATTTTTCAATAAAATCTGTTTTCCTTTTTTATTGCAACCGTTACCCCAGTTAAATAAAATACGCTTTAAGCTATGGTAATTTTCTTCAGAATTGACAAAAATTCTAACTTGCCACTGCTTCATTAAATTAGTAAATAATATATTAAGCCGTTAGCAAAGAATATAGCATCACCTTAATGTTCCTTTTAATCATCACAGTAAAATGTCTTATAATAACTATAGTAGTGTAGATCATCTCTTGTGTGTGAAAAGTTTTGCGGGCGTGGGAAAACTTGAATAATAGCTTTCTTGGGCTAGGTCGATTATTGATGACGTGACCCAGGACCGAGGAAAAATTATGGCACGCGCCAATCACCTGCACGAGCACCCGATCAATTATCTGGGTACGCATCAATGGATGAGAAAATTGTGGCACGCGATAGAGGATATTTTTGCACCATAATACGTAATATTGAATTCCAGTGGAAAAAATACTGAATCTGGATTAATAACGCCAACCAAACATATAATTTTGTCTTCTTAAATATGAGGTAAAGTCAAAAGTTCTGCTCCAGCCAGCCATGTTGGACCGCGGACTTGTAGTACATTAGTGTAACGCTATAAGTATCTTGCTACTCAAGCCATTACAATAAAACCTTTAAACAATATAGAGTAGGTAAAGTCTGATACATCTTACTTGGGCTACGTATATTGTAAATACAGCTATCAAATATAAGTTAAAACCCGTATAAATTGAGTTAAGTATTTGATACACGGTAATGATCTAATATAAAGAGCAACTGCATAGACCACGCAAGCTCGTTTGATTTGTGAAAGACAGCTGTCAAAACCATGTGTTTTTTTATACTTAGGCTAAGACCTGTGAAAACTTAATTACATCGAAAAGTTTTAGGATACCTGGCACAAAGAAAAAAGGTATCTTTTAAACAATGCATGACAACCCCACGCACGATATGTATTAAAAAATAACACTTCCAAAACGACTTATTCTAATACTTAGACTTAGCATTCTTCTTCTCCTTCCTTGGAAGCTGTCTTGATTTACTCCCAGAGGCAGCGCAGCCTCTTGGTCTTTCTGTGCCTAATCTCCCATTATCCTTTATACCAATCCTCCCATTAGTCTTGTTCCTTCTACAAGTCTGTATAGCCCTAAAACTTGTTTGGTTGATATATTCCTGTAGGCTCATTTTGGGTTGCCAAAACAGTGCCTGTCTTTTGTGTTCTAGCGCTTTACATTTGCACAGGATATGATATGGCTGTTTTCCCTTAATTTTGCAACTTGGGTCCCCATTGTATGAGCCTATCTTGTGTAGGTGTCCTCTTAGGTTATCGTGCCTAATTAACAGCCCTACTCTCCTTCGTTCTTTTTGATGGGCCCCTTATGAAACGCCACTTCCATATATTATTCTACTGATACTTTCCCAGTATACCTTGTGTTTGTTTCGAATTAAAAACCCTGGTCTGCCCTCGTGTTGTGGTTTTTGTCACTCCAAGGACAGGTTCTGGTCCAAAGTATGGTGTAGATAATACCTGTCTCGCTATCTTATTCGCTTTTTGTTGCGTTCTATTCCCGAATGTCCTGGTACCCACAGGAGAATTGCCCTGTTGCGTTCTCCCAGGAATTTCAGTTCTTTTTGGCATTCCCATGTCAGCTTGGAAGTTACTTGGGGTTTACTACTGCCCATAGTGACGCCTGGCTGTCTATTATTATGCAGATCCGCTTGCTTTTATAAGCCCTCCTGCTATTTTCTTTTGCACAGTGCAGTAAAGCATATATTACCGTTTGAAATACAGAACTATGTGTTTTTAGTGAAGTGGAGAATTGTGAATTCCTTATTTCACTGTACATGCGCGCTCCAGTTCCCTGCTCGGTTTTTAAACCATCTGTATACCAGATGATGTCTCCAACCATGCTGGAAAGATTCGGTTGTTGCCACTCACTTTGATCTGGAATTTTTGACTTAAAGTTTTTTTTTGTGAGTATTGGGACTTTATCTGGTCTGTTTTCACGTCCAGAATATTTTCACCAACCTGACTTTTTGTGTCGTTATGCCCCAAACTAGCGTAGACACCAGTTTGTGTTTGTTGCAGCTGAAAGTAGCCCATTCTTGCCTCTCCCATCACTATTAGGTTAGGTGGTGGAAGGTCCAAGAGATTTCATGGCTGCTATTGGGGTTGTTTTAATAATTCATGTTTTGGCTAAGCTAGCATGTCTCTGTACTTTGCTCAGTTGTCTTTACCGCATCTTTATCCACCATACCAGTGATTACCAAGGTGTATAACCAATAAACCATGTTTGGTGTAAGGCGTTATGTTTTCCATGTGCGCGTTTGATTACCATAAGAGTCATCTCCGCTTTTTTACTTATTTCCTGTTCATGTTGGTTCCTGGTAAGTTTAGAGTCTAGGATGACACCCAAAAATTTCACCTTTCCCACAAACTTAATTGTTTTACCTATTAGGTAAAAAAACTAACGGTTGCATCATGTTCAACGACTGCAAAAACATATAGTTAGCCTATGATCGCGTCAATTTTTCACTGCTTCCCTTTTCCTTAATATCGCTTTGAACAAGCTGTAAAATATTAGTGGCCAAATGTTACAAAAAACGAAGACTCGTACCGGTTAACTTTCGAATTTCGCAACCAAACTTTGGAAAATGAGTTGTCGACAAAAAAAGTAAGTGCTAAAATAACTGGACCATGGAAAGTTTAAAAATAATACTAAAGGTGATTTCTTTTACAAGTAAAGTAAGCAAAGAAAGTAAAAAAATTGATAGAAATATGATATACTTTTAATACTTACTAATAGTTTTGTCGGCAACCCCGGGTCTTACTTATTTGTGTTTTATTTTTCAATTAGATCCACTACCACTGATCCCCTTCATACAGAATTTCTTTACTATAGTGCTATACTTAGAATGTTTGGACCAACGCTAAGTAGAGAAGGCGATAGAAGAAATATTATCCCTTGGATCAAAAAATTATTTAGACCGGAGTATCAAAGCTCTAAACTTAGAGAAAAAAGAAACAGGTAAGTAAAATTCAAAACAACAACTAGCTACTTTATAGGTACTTGTTAGGTTTGGAAAATACAAAATACTGTTTTACTAAAATCGTTGGGAAATACTGACATTCTCAAAGCATTTCAACGCCAGAAAATCTGTAATTTCGAGAATCTAGGTGGTTATCATGAAACGACAAAAATAATAGAACGGTAATAACGTTTTCGACCTTGGCCTGCAAAGTTATTGTTAAGGTGTTTTTTAAAGTACGTATTTTAAAGACCAAAAAAAAAAATGCAAATTAATAATCTGATAATGCATTTTGTTATTTATTTATTTGTTATGTTTATTGCTATATTACCATTTTTTACAATAATTAATTATCGTACTTCTTTCAGTAATAAATGGGTAATATTACTTGTATTAACAACAGAATCCTGACTTCCCGTTTTAAGAATTAAATTGGCTATGTCAATTTTGTCATTAAGGAATTTCTCAACGTCCCATTACTTTTGGGACACACTGTATATATATATATATATATATATATATATATATATATATATATATATATATATATATATATATATGTATATATATATATATATATATATATATATATATATATATATATATATATATATATATATATATATATATATATATATATATATATATATATATATATATATATATATATATATATATATATATATATATATATATATATATATATATATATATACAGGGTGTCCCAAAATTAATGGGACACAGAGCAGCAGCAGATTCCTTAGCTCGAAATAATGCAATTTATGTAAACTTGCCTTATCCGAAAGTTGATAATAACAAAGATACAGGGTGTAAACTTTAAATTTTGCTTTCGTTTTTTCTTAATAATTTGTCACAGTTGCTTTAGCCCAAGTGTTTTGGCCTAAAAACACTTTTCCAACTTTTATTTGGCTGTTAGCCTTTAAAAAAATTTATTTATTTATTTATTTTTTTTTGTTAATAAAATTAATAACAATTAAATAGCAAAAGTACAGTAAAGCTGAAGGTGAGTAGCAGAGAGAGCGTGCAAAAATGCCCTAACTCATTTGCCGGAGAGTAGGGTGGGGGGGTTAAACTGGGCGCCACTGCTTTTGGTGCCAGGCCTAGCAGAGATCTTCCATGATTTAATTGGGAACTCTCGTTCAACTTTACTACCACTCAAAGACAAGAAAAGTTTACTAAAACAATATTAACATTAGAAAAAGGAGACACTAGGCGAGCCAAAAAAAACACTATATTTAAAACAACTAGTTAATATAATTTATTATAAATTTGTAATTAAGGTTTACACAAAAAAAAAATCAAAATAAAATGGTGAATGCGCTAGGCGATGAAATTACAAAATTTAAATTTATAATTTAAAAGTTTACAAAAATATATATATAATAAAAATGAAATGGTGAATAGGGTGGAGTGAAAAACCTAACTTTTTATATCCTAAACGCCTATATGCGGAAAAGTGGTGGACTAAGTGATAATAGTTCCCTGCAAAATCTTAAGTCGATTGGATCACGTTTAGCGGTGCCCCCATCACTTTTAATTTTTGCCGCCGGCTGCTAAGAAACGAAGCCGCCAAAACCGGTTTAATTAGTTTTCCAGCGACTGTTGTTTGGGTGCGCATGTGTCTAAGCTTTTAATCTTTTTTTTTGACAAATTAATTTCTAGACGTGTACTTGTAGTGATGGGCATAATCGGATTATTTTAAGAATCGAATTATTGAATTATGAATGATTTCAATAATCGGATTAATTGATAATTCGAATTATTTAATTAATTTAATTTTATTAATCATTTGAATTTTAAATTCTTGATTTCTGAATGAATATGTAACACAAACACTAAATATTATATACAGTTTGTCAAAAAAGTCCCGGATCCCCTTAATAATTCGTCAACGGGGATCCTGGACTTTTTGACACTGTATAATATATATTATTATTATTATTATTTTAGTAAGTAAATTTTCCATTATAATTTTTTATGGTAATTTTACTTACCGGCCCACGGCCGATTTTATTGAAATTTTGTATACCGGGGATTTTTGGGCGCTGATCACGAATCTGAAGTCAATTTGTCGGACTCTGCTAGTTTTTGAGTTATAACTCCCACTCGAACCTAACCTGCAAAACTTTCCAAAAATTTCTCCTTTTTAAAACTGATGATTAAACTAAAAATGGAAGATTATCGAAATACACTTATTATTTTATAAGATAAATTTAATTTCACCTTCATTTAACAAATATTTTTAATAAAAAAAGCACAACAAGCACTTCCCAACAATATTATTTTTACTTTTATATAAATGTCAACAAAATTGTCTAGATTTTAAACTGTTTTATGTTGGTACGCCAGGGACCCGCGAAACAATTAAATGGCCTACTTTATAAATTTTAATTATTTTTATTTTTTATGATTTAATTTTAAAAATAAGCGCATTCAATTGTTTCGGGGTCCCTAGTGTACCAACATAATATTGTCTAAAATACCTATACAATTTTGTTGACAGTTATAAAAGTAAAATATTATTTTTGGGAAGCGCTGTTGTGCTTTTTTATTAAAAATAATTGTTAAATAAAGGTAAAATTAAATTTATCGTATAAAATAATAAGTATATTACCATAAAATCTTCCATTTTGGGTGTAATCAGTTTTAAGAAGGAGGAATTTTAGGAGTTGTGCAGATGTGAGGTTAGGTTTGAGGGGGCGTTATAAGTCAAAACTAGCAGAGTCCGACAAAATATGTCTTTAGATTCGTGATCATCGCCCCAAAACCCCGGTATACAAAATTTCAATAAAATCAGCGTGGGCCGGTAAGTGAAAATTTGCTTTTTTATAATTAGTTGTGCTTTCTATTTACATAAATATATACTTTACCATTAAAAAACTAAATTTTATTTGTTATAACATGTTATTATTTATTTTTCGCGACGCGTAATCAATTCTGTGGAATCAGGTTATTTTTCGTAATTCAAATTAATTCTGAATAATCGCATGATAGCGATTATTTCAATAATCGGATTATCGATTATTTTTAATTCGAATTATCCCATCACTATGTACTTGTGTTTTGATTACCTTTTGGGATTATTTAGCGAATTTTAATATTTGAACTTTTTTATAAAATATGCCAAATACTAGGAAAGACACTAAGTGCCCTGTATTAAGAGCTTCGTCCGAGGAATAATGATTTACCAACATATGCATGTGTGATGAAGAATTTTTCATATATACGTCAAAAGTTAATTAATGCCGTTCAAAAGAAAGCAGAACCTACCTTAGGTAACATTGCAGCCATTTTAATAGCGGAGCTAAAAGTTGTTTGGGCTAATGCGTCTATTCCGTGGTGACAGACCAACATTTTTTTACACGATAAGAAAATACGAAAAGTTAAGGAAAAAAAAAAACATAAATCACGTTATAATGATACTTATAAAAAAAAATCATTTAAAAACATTGAAAAAAAAACTTTAAAAATTTATCGAAGTGGGGAACTTTTTCTTTGTAAATAAAAAACAAAGTGCCAATTAGGAAAGAGAATTTCAGAACCCAAAAAAATGGGGGGAAAAATTTTTTGGCTCCATTGTTCTGTATCACCAAAAAAATTGCGATCCTTACATCGAAAAAATTAAAAATAAGATCGCTACCTTTAACCTCTACCTCAAATGGGCTACCAAGATGGTGGAGAGATAGTTAAACGTGATAAAGCTCAATGAAAACAGAACGCACCCAAGAGTGGGAGTTCTAAACAAACGCGTATAAAATTACCCAACCGCACAAACCTGCAGTTATGGGGGGTTTTGATAGATCCACAGCTATTATTTTACTTGTATTAAAATATACGAAGGTTAACTAAAAAAGACATTTTAAAAAATAAGGGAGGAATAAAGAGGTATTTTTAAAAAATTTATTTCGATGGACAAAAAAGATCCCCGGGCTCAGCGTTTAATTGGGAAAAAACCCCCAAGAAGCACAATTATCAAAGAACATATTGTAATCTTTTCGAACCGGGACCCAAAAATTTTTTTCATATAAGTTCCAAGTGGACACAAAATCCATTCCCGGCCACATAATACAGAACAATTTTGATTTACAAATTTTGTATTGGATGCAATAGAACTTAAAAATGGGAATTTAAATGGTGTCATTAGAAGACTGGAAATTCACATTGGGGCCACTGCATTTCATTGTTTTTAGAAAATGAACTTCCTTTGCGTCATTTAAAAAACAGCAGATGGGAAACATGGCCCCTCTGGGTTTTCTAGGAAATGAAAAAAATTATAATTTTTGGAAAATATCCCTGTAGATTTAAAATATTTCCACTAAACTTTAAACGTTTTTCTTTTTAAAAACATGGCCCAAAAAAATATTTATATAAAATATGTTTATCTATATAGAACAGAACGTTCGGAAGAGGCCCAACACACTATCGGGAAATAACCCCCCAATAACTAAACAATTTTCGTAAATAAACTTAAAGAAATGATCTCTAATGGTCCAAACCCCAAATCCTTTTAAATGTCCCTTGTCATTCCCAAGCTGAGAAAAGGATTAGGACAGAAGCTTCATCTTCTGTTTCGAAAAGAGGCAAGCGATGGATTTATTAGCCCCAAGAAATTTTTCCAAAATTTGAGACTAAACGACAAAAGCCTTTATTTAAAGGGCCGAAACAAGAGGGGGGGTGGGTGGGTGGGAAATCGACATGAGCCACCCCCACGTTTGAGTTCTGGGTTGTTTATTTTAACGAGCAAAGAGCGATAAAAAATATTTATAGTTTTTTTTTATTGATAAAAGTGGTATTTTGGGAAAAGCTTAGAAAACAATCATATCAACCGTTTTTTAAAGAAATTTTCCAATGTAGCCACTTTTCCGCAATAGGAAAAAAAAAATTAGAGAATTTTTTTTTTTCCATTTTCGCTCCACCCCAATGGTGAATGCGCTCAATAACTGTTAAATTTTCCCATTCGATGAAAAAAATAAATATTAAAAATGTAAGTTTAAATTTCAAAAAAAAAAATAAAATAAAAAAAATATATAAAAACCGCTTATTAAATTAAAATAATTTATACCCGGGGCCCATTTGATAACCAATAAAAAAATTAAGATTTACCAAAAAAAAAAAAATTACACTAAAAAAAAGAAAGGGAAAAAAAATTTATAACAATATGGTAAAAATTTGTAATCCAAATTGTTTTTAAAAGGAAAAAATTGTTAGTAAATTAAATTTTTAAATTTTGGGTTTTTTTGAACCGGGTGGGAGGTTATATATACGTGAAGAGGGACGGTGCCAAAACTACAAACAACACATTAACAGTTGGTATATCTCTGACCCACCCCAAAAAAAACCCACCAAATTGATGGCCTCCAAACCAAAGCGAAAACTGT
>JAHBCN010000449.1:122500-184656 GCA_019359885.1 Listronotus oregonensis | reverse complement strand
TTATTCAGTAAACCTGGAATATCATAACAGTAAACTAAGAAATTTTCCTTTGAGACAAATACGGCCTGTTTTAAAAAGTGAAAATTTTTACACATTTTTGTAAAAGGTTTCACTGCTGCAAACGAGATCCAAGTCGTTGTGCCCTAATTTTGGAAAGATCTAAATTACGTACTAGATCATTGACCTCTTTTTGAGATATAAAATGTTCCTGTTTGCTGCTACTACATTCGAAAACGACTTCCTCTTCAAAACTTGGACCGGCTTCTGGCTCCTCTGTGATATAATTAACCGTTTCATCATATTTATATGGAGGCTTAGGAACATGTATGCTAGAAGAGTCATGAGGTACAGGTCAAATGGTTAAGGGGATATTAGGATACACTATTTTATGCTTGCTTTTACTAGAAAATCACAAAACTTTTGTTAAGCAAAAGTAATAATTATCAACATGATTCTTACTCTCCCGCCAAAAAATTGACACTCTAAACTTAATAGATGTGTGAGTACCCCGTAGTCATTCTGCTGAGGTTCTTTGAACCCGAAATATAACTCGTAGGCTTTTCTTAAACCTAAGCTGAAGGTCTTACGCTGAGCTTTCAGTGTCACCTCACCACATATGTTACAGAAGTAGGATGAGTACTGCTAAGGTTCTTGAGCAAGTTCGGAAGCGTTTTTTGGGAGCCCAAGTTTTGTCTTGATCGCCCACTTTGAACCCGAAATATAACTCGTAGGCTTTTCTTAAAAGTAAGCTGAAGGTCTTTCGCTAAGCTTTCAGTGTCACCTCACGACATATGTAACAGAATCGGTTTGGATGGTTCACACAATGTCGCAACGGCATCGCTTCGCTCATATATCTACTGCTGAATAATGTAATACTGATTGTCCGACAAGCGGCTGATTCCTTATATAGCTGTTTCGAACATGCAGAATCTTCTAGAAACATCGGGAATGAAGATTATCGAAAACAACTTTTGTATACAGGGGCGCTTTAATAAGTAGCTGTCCCTCCGACAACTATGGGGTACGGTGAAATATAGAATTATATGAGGTTCAATGGGTATCTCCTTTATTTCAGGCCCTAGGGGGTTGAGACTTTATAGATGAAGGACATTCCCAGACACCCCTCATGCAGTGTTGCCAGACTGTGACAATTTCCCCAGACTAAGAGAAAACGTAGACTAAGCAACGTCGTAACCCATTATGCTATAGTAATAAATATAGCACAGGTACATTTTTACACCTGCTTAAAGCATATTGTTGGTACTTTCTGGACTCTGTTACATTATACGATAATTTTAAGGTCGGTGTAAGGGTTAAATATCGAAACAACGTATTTGTTTGGCGGAGAGGATTTTTGTGCTAAACAGTGTAATGAACTCTTGTTGAGCTGAAACGGGATCTTCTTGTCGCATTTTTAAATTAAATAAATAACATACTGCAGGCTCGGATGTTGTCGCTTAGGATATTCTACTTAATAAAATTTAGCCGTTTCAGCAGCCTTTTTACCACATTGTCCATATGCAATTAAAATATGAAGTTGTTCAGTTTTAGTTAACGTTTTCAAGTGCAAATTTATTATTTTTATACTAAAATTTAGAGTTATTGTCAAAAACTTTATATCTGCCTTTTCATTATAATGGCATTTTACTTAAATGTATAGTACGTTTCACAATAATTCGTTGATTTCTTGACCGCAATAAAATTTAAATTACAACCCTTAGTGGAAAACCCAACCATAAATAAGTTGCCTGACAAATATCTATTGTGTATGCACCGCACTTTTTGAAAGGGTACAGGTCCTGATTACCTACTAATATTAAGAGTTTGGGTTAGCTATTTTGAATGCTCAATAACACGCACGAAAATACCTTGACAAACGCCACACGACTGATGAACTAAGACGAAAAGATTTTATATTCAACACCTGCAATTTGCCTATAACTTACATAATATACCAAAAAGTAGATACAGTAATTAATAAAGAAAATTTTAAGTCCGGACCTACATGCGGGTACCCAAAGTATAATGAGTTTTACGACCAACAGTAGCAGGTAAAACGAGAAATCAACGAAGTTTGTGGAACGTACCATACTTTATTTGCGTTTTTGTTTTAATTTTAAGTTAGATAAAAAATATTAAATGTTTCATAATAAGTAGACAATTTTTTATTTTTTATTTATTTAATCATACCTAGTACTGTTAGAAATACATGACCGATAATTGTTTATATTATATATTTGAATATGGGAATAACTATCTTATGATATTGTATAGCGCAATGCGAGTTTTTACTTCAAGATTAAATATGTATTTTTGCCAAATTATTTTGGTTTTATAACTGAACAAATTTTGTATAAACCGTTGGGACGGGTTCTGTTTACTAAGGGATATATCATCGTCAAATCGTTTAAGTATTCCTATTTTTATAAAATTCTGTAGTTGATTCACTTAAGGAATGGATTGCCATCTTGACATATGAAGCCATGTTGTCAAATGTAAAATAAATGTTATTGGCGATAAAAATAAAAACTTATACAACAAAATAACCCTAATTAGCTTTTAGACTTTAAAATTTAATTTATTTTACACTCTTTGCTGTTGCACAGGGCCGCCGGCAAGGGGGGTCAAGGAGTGTCCGTCGACCCCCCCTGGGTTTTCAAAAATTACCTAAAATAAAACATTTTCCACATAAATTCTTAAATTTTTGCAATATTGCCTAGGAATTTAAAGGAGAATGATTATTATTTGAGAAATTAGAGTTGTGGTATATTAATTTGTGTTTTTAATTCAATTAATTCTAGACTAGTAAATTGACTTAAACTTTTTGACCCCCTCTACATTTTTTTCTGGCGGCGACCCTGCTGTTGCATGTTAAAGTGTTAGTATTTTACTGCGAGTTAAAAAATAAAACACATTATTATTTGTTGCTTTATTTTGTTTTAGGTAAGATATCCATAATTAATTTGTTATAAGGGATCAGTTCTCATGGTAAGTATGCTAGTTTTTTAGACTAAATACAAATTATTCGAAATTTCAATGTTATGTAACCATTTGTAACTCACATCATATAAGTTGCGAGCATTAAGGTTTAATTTATACACATAATATTGTTAGCTTGAATTTATAAAATAAAACCTATGTAGATTAAGAAAAAAACCTTCCTCAATACCAATTTTAAAAGCCTCATTAAAACATCTTGCATTAAATGGGCACCAGAAAAAAAGACTTTATACACGGCCATATAGATATTTATAGATACATATAGATATTTGAAAACTACCATGCTCTGCATTAAATTTTTAGTAATTTTATTTGTCCAGTTTCTGCAACATTTTAGGCACTACAACATAAATTATGTTTGTATTGGAAAACCAAAAATGATTACTTAACAAACCTTTTTTCAGTTATTATCTATAGAGTATGTATATTATTTCAAAACTTTTAATACTTGTGTTACAATAAAGGTTATAAATTTATATTTGTTAATAAAAGCAAACAAAAAAAACTTTGCATATGATCTACTTCGATAGGTCAAATAAAATAAAGTTTTAAATGCTTGGGAGTCACGTCGCGTTTTAAGTGCTGATATACTTTTTTGTTACCTTTTAATTAAAAGTCATAAGATTTACTTTTAAACAAGATAGTCATTTTAAAAACATTTTATAGTATAGGAATTCTTGTATAAAAATAATTTTTCTTATCTAAATGCGACTCTATGCAACATTAAATAAAAGAGTTGCGGACACCGACTTAAGTAATCATTTTTACGCTTTTAAGAAAATTATAAGAACGAAGTTGCAGATCTGGTACAGTTTCTAATTTAAGTTATGGAGTCGTAACTTTAAACATTAATCGAATAAAGTATAATAATTCGGCCGTTATAAGTGTCGATTTTTATAAAGAATAGAGCTTACAAAGTGGCCAGGGCCCTTTTAAGTAAATTGGAAGTAACCGTATATAAGTTACAGGCGTCGATGGGGCACTTTAGACGTAGACAACACAAAACAGGCCCTTTCAGATAAATTACTTTTATCAGAATTTACCATCTCGCTAAGGTTCTTATATTATTAGGTTTCTATATTTTATTTTAACTTATTAATTTTATATGATATAGATCATTCAATCAAAAAATAATTGTTTTTTTTATCAAGTAAATAAGTTTTTTTGGCAAAATTTTGAATTATCCCTGAATGATACATATTTTTATTATTCTTATTTCTTATTTTTTAAGGAAGCTACAACCAATAAACTTTTATATAACTTTTTTTAAACTAACGCGTATTTGTAAAATTTAACTTTTAGTTTGTTGCAACGATATTTACCAAACTCTAAAATTTCACAAATATTTTTTTTAACACGGCAAATATTTTAATAATAATAATGTTCATTAAAAGTTCTTATTTAACATAATTTTTCTAAAACTGCTTTTGATAGTGTAGAACAGTTTTTTTGGTATTACACTTTTATAGAAATTTGAAAAAATCTCAGTATTTCTGTTCATTTTAAAGTGTAAGCTAATTTTATCGCTTAAACTACTGATACTTTATACTTGGGTAGAGCATTTAAATGTGACAGGGTTGGGTGAAGTTAAGCGTCCCGACTGATTAACCTCACGCTTGACCACACCCAACCCCGTCACGGGTAAATGCTCTACCATAGTATATAAGACCAGTTAAGGAATTTAATTTGTTTACACTTGAAAACGGACAGATATAGAATTACCTGAAACGTTGTATTAATTTAATAAAGACAATGGAATGCCGATATTCTTTTAGTGTCACCATTGGACCAATGTTTACCATATTCGGACATACAATATAATGGAAAAACCATTGAGGGTTATAAACACCCATGCCAAATTTCATCGTCAAAGAAACACCCTGTATATATTATAAGGCCAATCGATGATTTTTTTTTTTAATAATGTAGTATGTTAGAGTCCTATTTTTACTGATAATATTTACACATATTTTTGAGTTAGGGCTACCTAAAAATATGCCGCTGAAAATATAAAAAATATAAATAAAAAATATAATTTTTTTTTATTTATATAAAAAAATACCTTTAGGAGATGGAATAATGTCTTGGCGTTTGCCGGTCTGTAAAGTATCTACTGGGTGCTTCAAATCATACACCAGGAAAACTGTAGCAATACAAATATGTTTAAGATGAATAAGCCTTTATTAACAAACCTTAATTAAGTTGTAATATTTTATTGCAATTTTGATCTCATAATAGGTTTTTTGGATTAAGATTTTTATGACATTCGTACAAGTTGTGCCAAGTAAATATAATCAACAAGTAATTAAAAAAATATTCCACACTTTTATGAATTTAACAACACAAGTTCTGTATGTTATTTGCTTATAATTAAAAAATACCTTTAAAGTTAGCATAATAAAAACCTTAACATAAGTATATAGCGCACAATTATTTAAGAAATGTAGTAATTATAGGTTAAGAAAATGACTGCTACAGATGCAGTTTGTTTCACCACTGTATTGTAGGTTGGACTTCATATTGTAGGCATGTGTTTGCCTTTACGAACGATTGCAAATTTTTAACCTCAAGAAAAGATACAATGGAAACCCCATTGAGCGTTGCAAATTTTAACGCTTTTTCAGAGTAGGAGATGACTACTATTATTGTAAGAAAGCCTTGAAAATACAAAACATCCTTTCATGCTTTAATGTTCATTTACATTTATAAAATAAAATAATTAAATTTGTGTTCTTAAAATTTTACCGCTTTATAGTTTAAAAATTAATAAGCTTAGAATATATATTTATAAAAACTTTTTTTATAAAAAAAAATTCTAATAAAAAACACCATATATATATATATATATATATATATATATATATATATATATATATATATATATATATATATATATATATATATATATATATAGCGTATTGACCTGAATTAGAGGTTTGTCAAGATGAGTTTATAGCTTTCCAAATTGTAGAATTGAGAATTAACTCACAGCTTTAAAAATTACGGACATGCACCCAACAGAAAAACACCATTAAAAAAGACCTTTAAAACTGTCTTATTATACTCGTTATTGAATTAAAGAGCATATATCATCATTTAAAGGCAGACATTACAGTAACAATAATAGTTGTTGTTTATATGGTTTAAATGATTTGTAAGAATTTGGTAAAATGTATTTTTTTTTTATTTTTTAAATCTTTTGGTTTTTTTAAATAAATACATTTGATTAACTTTTTATATTATTGATGTTTTTTTATGTTAGGGATGTACTTTAATTTGATGAGTTTGCAATATACAGTACGGATTCGTTTAGTTTTACTCTACATACAGTACAGCGTTTGCGTTTTTTGAGATTTCAGCTGATCAAGTTATGATATATTTGACTTAGGTTACTTATATCTACACGTATATATGTGAAGGGACCTGTCCAGATACTAAGATATAAGCTTTCACAGAGTCGATTAACTTTTCCGAATTTAAAGATCACCTAAAAAACTTAAAAATCCTTAAAAAATCAAAAATATTTTTAGCCAAGTCTGATGATATATAACTACATTAAGTTTAATAATGTGTCAAAGACCTTCGATTTCTTATACATTTATTGTTACATCTGGGCATCGATCTGATAAGGTGGTTTATATACTCCTGGGGTATATCATTCCACTGAACCTCTAAAACATATCTAAATATGGGTAAAATTCAGGCAATAATATTACCTCTATATAACTAGGTATGTCACTTATTTAATTTTAAATATTATCTTGCATCTAGCTTAAAATATGTCTTAAACATTTAGTTTTAATTAAATATGCTTTCATTTGTTCATATTAAAACTGCGGCTAAATGACTGAGAGTTGTGTTCTTTAATTTCCTACCATTTGACATTGGACAGAATATAGCGAAAACCCTTGGTAAAATAAGTGCACACTGAATATATCGCTGTTTTTTTTTAACTTATAAAGGGGAGAATTACATTTTAAATCAGTTAAGAATTTCATAAATAATCGGCATATTTCAAGCTTTCATTTTTAAAGATTAAATGTTTATTTTTGCTAAAACACCCTTGACATAGTCTAAGGTATTGTTTGTGAATATTTACTTGCCTGTACTATAATCGCTTATTAATAGAATATCCTTCTTTAATAAGGGCTATTAATAAATGATTCTGAATATGTTAATAATAACCACAAATAAACTATCGCAGAATAAAATCAGATGTGCTAGCTTTATGACAAACCCTTTTTTGTTAACAGAGCTAAATATTACATATATGAGCTTGAAACTAAAAAATGTATGTTTAATATTTCTACTGTTTGCTAATAGCCCCCAATAATATGGTTTTAATTATCCTACTATGTATGTTGGGAAACAAATAATATTTAACGTGCGATATACGTACTTCAACAGCTCTCTATAGCCATTTATCTAAATCTGCTGACCTCTCAGATTGCTTTAATTGGAGTAAATAATTTCCCTTCTCAGTTAATACACATTGTTAATTAATTAACTGGTTTAGATATTATTTACATTGTGTCAAGCTAATTAGCACAATTTTATTACGTTTAACATGCATAAATAAATTAATGGCGCTTGTAATAATGATGCAGACAGATAATATTTCAATTAAATATAAACATTAAATACACAAAAATATTTTGCTTAAGTAAATTTGGCTGTACCTCCATTATCTTTTAAAAATCCTCGTATTATAATTTTGTTTAATATATATGTTCTATAATCATCTAATTAATAATACTAATATGATTAATTGGTCATTATATAAATTTTTATAGTTTGTCATATCGTCTGGTTAGTTCCGTTAGTCTTGGTTATTTTTGGAAACTCTAACCAGGACTAACCAAAACTAACCAGACAATGTAATAAATTTTATAATTTATTTAAAATGATTAAATTACCCATTCTTATATTGCCCGGCATTATAAATTATGACCAAGTAATCACATTGTTCATAACACATACAGTTTGGGATATTGAACAAAAATTTTGTAAACGAGAGGTTTTATTATCTTTGTTGTTAAATTAAATATATGGGAAAAGAACATATCAAGACAACAACTAGTAAAATACTCCATTTGACAATGATTTTTTTTTCAAAAGATGGTTTTTAGTAAAATGTAAGTGCCTTCATCCAAAATTAGTTTAGTTTGTAGAGGACGAGTAGAGCAGTTCTAGGGTAGTAATTAGTAATAATATACTTACCAAAACGATTAACTAAAAAAATCTACTTTTTTAAACTGTACGACAAATCTTAACATAGTATAGTAGAATTTTTTACCTACTTTAGAGATTTGCAAGCTAAAGAACTTTAACACCGCGAGTCACAATAAAAGAACTTTTATCCTATTTACTATAAGCAATTAATGTATTAAATTAATATATAAATCTGGCTTACATTTTAATTTAACAAAAAAAAAACAATTTTTGTGCTTTCGGTCACATTCTTGGCTGACTTTTTGCATTAAAATTAGAAACTAGGATACAAATATTATCATCATTCTGATTTAATATGTAAACTCTCAAAAATGTGACTTTAAAACATCAATTTTTTGATTGGACTTAAACTTAAATTTTGATAAACAATATGCTGAATGCATGTTTAACCGAAAAAATAATATTATTTTTACGGTATCCCACCAACGTTCGCTGTCTATAGATATTCTACTTTTATCTGTATCTGGATCGTAGCCAGTTAAGGTAAAACAATAAGGCAACATCATGAAAGTTCTAGGTGTCAGCCTATATCCCGAGTAAAACTTAATTATATACAGGGTATTTCTTTCATATTGCGAAAAATTATACAGGTGGACCCTTGGCTGAAAATACGAATAACATTTTCCATAAACAAGTGTCCCAATTTTCTTAATTTTTTAACTATAGTACTATACATAAAACACACAACAAAATAATATACTTTATTTTATAAATGTGGGTAAACATAGAAGCGTAAAATTTGGTATAGATGTTTACATTTTCCATCGCTTTTTTATAACATTTGTAACCATTTGCTACCCTGAGAAAGGGTTGATTTACAATCCTTAATGGTTTTTCCATTGTATCTTTTTTTAAGGTTGGAAATTTCCAGTTTAAGAAACGGTTTGTTAAGACTTTGCTTAGAGATAAACTTTTTTGTTTCGAGCATTTTGTGCGTATATTTTGCCGTTTTTGAGTAAAAAGATTAAATACATGTACACAATACGAAATGACAATACAAAATCAACATACAATACAATCATACAATGAAAAAACCATTGAGGGTAACAAATTCTAACCCTTTTTAAAGGTGTCAGATTATTACAAATATCCTGGTAAGGAAGCCTTGATAAACATACACATTGATTCTTTATGTTTATCCACATTTATAAAATAAAATAATTCCTTTTTTTATTCTTAAACATTTAGAGCCTTATAGTACAGGATATATGTTTATAGTAGCTTTTTTGTATTTTTTATTCAATGAGTCTGTATATAATTAAATTTTACTCGGAATATAGCCGAACACCTAGGAATTCTACCAAGGCCTAAATCTTAGGTTTCGGTTTTTTTTTTGGTCTGTGGTCATTGCATAAAAAAATAGTTCTGCATTTAAGCAAAAAATTAATCCTATTGGCTTTAAATGGTTGATTTTTAAATCCACTTTCACTAGCCACCAATGACCAATTTAATATGGCGACTAAAACACTTGAAATTAAAATGTGTGTTAAAATTAATGACAAATCAATCGGAATTAGATCTATGAAGCATAAGAAATGCCTTTTCATTGGTAAAAATTTATAATTTTCACAATAATATTGTATACTACACATAGTACCCTTTTGTGTCATGCCTATTTACCTTTAATATTTTTAAATAATAATTTATATAGGTTAGGAACTAAATATGTGATAATATATATATATATATATATATATATATATATATATATATATATATATATATATATATATATATATATATATATATATATATATATATATATATATATATATATATATATATATATATATATATATATATATATATATATATATATATATATATATATATATATATATATATATATATATATATATATATGTATATATATATACCAAAGGGTACTATGTGTATCTTGCATACTATAATAAATCAGCATAAATACCACAAAAAGCAGTATTTGCTTAACAAAGCCTGATAAATTTCGTTTGCAAAAATTTAAGTAATTGTATATTATTGGCCCACAATTAAAAAAATAAAAATATATGTGTTGTCCTTCCATCATCAATTTTTTAGTTATCACCTCTTGTGATGTCCGCCAATAAGTAAAGATTCCGTTCGGTTTATAAAACATATTTCAAGTTTTAAATTTTTATGTTATTTTGCAAAATACCGTCAATTACCAAGTTGTCAAATTTTATACTACCTAAAAGTATTTTTTAAAACTTAGTACGCACGTTACGAGATATGATGTACCACATTTAGTAACACAAAACACTTTGGTAACACGAAAAGTCAACCCCGTGGTCTAGCGTCAACTGCTTTTCGCACTGTGTTTCAAAGTCGATTATCTCGTGAGGTTGCGGCCTTTTCGCACCCTATACTTTTGTAATAGTTGTCGGGATTAAAAATAGTTTTTTACTATTCTTTCATGTACTGTAGGTATACAAAGCACAATAGTAACCAAAGTAAAAGTATAGTAAGCACAATAATAAAATTAAATAGTGAATGCGAAACAAAACAGAAATATTATAAGACATTTTTTACATCATAAGGATGTAACCAAACCATAGTGCAATATACCCAGTAAGTAAATTGTTGAATAAAGCGTTGTATCTTCTTGATTAAAAAAAAAAAAAACAAAATTCTACAGATTTTAAAGCAAAGCAATCTGTTCGATTAGATATTTTTAGTATGCAAGGCGTTAATCTTAAAGTGACAATAAAATAGTGCAAGTATAAGTCAAAATTACAAAGAACATCTGCAAAATAAAGTTTTATTTTTTTTCTAAACTTATACAACTTATACTATATAAAAATTATTATAACACTTATATTTTCTAAAATTACAATATTTTTAATTTACTTTATGATCCAGATTAGGTTGATGTTCTTACTGCTACGATTTAACCAATTTAACAAAATAAAAGGTAAAGCAGTACCTGGGAAATACCTTTTAACCATAATAATGTATGTTTATTAATTTAGTGTTAAAACATTTATTCGAATAGAATGTAGAAAATATGCTTAAAGGAAAAACAAACGTTTGGATGCTAAAGGAGTTTTACTAACATTATAATTAGCAAATTGCGAGTTATTCCACTGAAAAGGGTAACAACACAGCAATACTCTGTATGTCTGAAATTTTAAATATGTGAAAAAATTATAAGTAAACATATTTTTATAATTTATTTCCAATATTTTTCTTACTTACTTTAAATTGGAATTTAATTCCAGTTAAAAAAATCCTTTAAATATCGTAGGTTTTTTTATTAGTTCTGTCTGCTTACATGATCTATATCGTTTAAATATATTTAAGAGATTAGCGGTCGACTTGGAGTCAATTAGAGCCCAGAGAGCAAAATAATTTCCGGATGTTTCTGAACTGGTTCAGGCATACGTTTTTGTCATTGTACAGTAAGGCCACAACATGATTCCTTATTTTAATTTATTAATTAAGGTGTTAAGTTTTTTTTTATTTTATATTTTTAATCTTTTATATGCCGTATTTGGTTTTAATCACAAATATATGATTTGGTTTACCTAATTTGTTTATCCAAATTTATTATTTACAAAATAAAACAAATTCAACTTGCTACATTGTATAAAAAATAATTTAAGCGCGCCTTTTAGTGTTCAGTAATTTGGTAGCAAAATATTAAAGAAAATGTATTATATTGTAGCACTGTCTCTGCTTGTGTAGGCACTGAAAACGGGATGCTTTCACTACTTGTGACAACGTATGCTGAGTCTGAGGGATACTATGACACATTAAATGAAGAGGTCGGCCCCATATGTGAGCGTCTAACTCTTATAGTTACCATATCCGAACTTCCACGTAAAGAAACCTAGCTACAACTATTTGCTTAAGATTTAATAATATTATCAGCCAATAATTTGTTTTGAAGATATTTCTAAACCAGAAAAAATACTTGAAGCTTTTAATAATTTTAGTCTTTTCATACATTTTCTTTTATAGATGAGGTTATTTAACATATTTTACAGACCGCTTATGAAATTAGACTGTATATATTCGATCTAGACCGTTTATAAACTGCCTTTATTTCGCCGACCGTTTGTCCATAACTTGATATTTTATATATGGACCAGACTGTATATACACTGACTATGCAGATTTAGAGCGTATGTTTAAAATTGAAAACAGTAACATAGAGGAGACGCTCGGTCAGTTTTACGTATAGGGCTAGAGGCTACAGAAGTTGGTTTTTACCGTTTGTGAACTAAGAAAGGTGTAATTTCAAAATAAAAAGCCGCTTTAACTAACCACAACTAACCACAACTAATCATAAACGACCAGAACCAAGGGCTTTTGAATTTGTCTAAAAGGTCGGTCGTGGTTAGTTCTGGTTAGTTAAAGCGACTTTTTATTTTTCCCAATTTTGTTTTAGACGTAAAAATGCGGGAACGTATTAAAAAAGGCCCAAATGCATAACGGTTTGAATCTGGCTGGACAGTGTGTAAATTAACTAGACTTTTTATAAATGGACTAGGCTGAAAACAACTAAGTGTCAAGTGTCCCTAGAGGTACTTCCTTGTTTATTTTTATTTTTTATTTTTTGGTTAAGATGGCTTCAAATTATCTTATATACTCTGTACATTTAGTTATAACGAGCAATAAAATTTAGTAAATCTTCAAAAAATAAATTTTAGAGAATAACCCACCATGGCTATATATATTGGATTAGGTATTATTAACACAAACCATACACCCCCGAGACAGATTTATGACCTAAACAAAAATATTTCTTTTTACGGGTTTTGAAAACTTGTATATATTTTAAACCATAGATTATTATTGGTTGGTTTTAGATAAATTGTTTTTGTTTCTATATTGTCTATGAACATAATTATAAAAATACTCTGTGGAGGACAAAGTGTATCAATTAAGGTTTCATTTTTATTTTCAAAGAAATATGGTCTTTTTATGTTGTAGGCTTTTAACGTGGTATTTTTTTAGTGCTGACATTAACATCTTAATATTGTTAAATAAATGCATTTAACCGCCGGATATAAGGGGTAGGACAACGTTTTGATTTGTATGGTGTTTTTATTTAATATATCCTTCACAGATGTCATAAAGAATTTCTCCTTGCTCCGCCTACAGAGAGTTTACATTAGGAACTTATTCGGAATTTTTAAGGTGTGTATCTATTTATTGAGGCTGCCGCCCGAGGAGGCCACGCGTTGCGCCTTAAACCTTGTTCGACCATGGGCCGAGAACCGGTTCGGTATCCCGCAACGATAATAGAGGGTGTCCCAATGGTCCTCCGGCGATATCTCGAAAACCGTTCATCCTAGCTTTCAGAAAAAATGTTTATAGTAAAACCGACCTCGAAAAATCCCTAAAAATTATTTTCAAGTTTCTAATTCCACCGCTAAAGGGCGTAAAACAAAGAACAAAATTGAAAACACGAATTATTTAGAAATATGCCATATTAACTTATGTTGTTGATAGATTTGTCACACACCCTTTTAGAAGAAAAAAGGGGGGGGAAGAGCAAATGTACATTTGAAAAAAATTAAATAACTTTTTTTCGGCTTACCCAATCTTAATAAACTAGTTTCGGTTAAAACAGCTTTTATCAGGGCTTAAGATTAAATATTTAAATAATTTTTTTTTTTTTTTGGTTTTATCCCTAGAGACTGATTTGTGTCAAATTTATAAATTTTGTCAAATTTTTCGAAAAATTTAAATGCAATTATATTATTATTATGGGCCCATTGTAAAGAGCATAAAAGTCAAGAAACTGGCAAAATCCACATTTCAATATCTTAATTAGGTCTCGACTTATTGCCAAAAAACTGCAAGTTGTCAGATAAACAACCCGGCGTTTTTCTCGATAATGCCATAACAAGAAACACCTTTTGTTTTTCTAAAAAATATTAAATAATATCCTTATTATTTGTTTATCATCAATTTAATAAAAGCATTTATTATTCCACGGCTTGTGGATAATAATAGCTGATTTATTATTATCTACGGGCTCTGGCTAATTATATCTTCATTGTGCTGGAACTGAATGCACATTTCCAGTTTTTCTTAAACGGGTTGTCAAACGTTCAAACACTTTTTTTATTAAAATGCTGCCTTTCGGGATATCTTATGCTTATGGCATATTGTCTTGCAGCAATAGAGGAATTTTGAAAATTTTAAAAATAAACCGCCAGCATACCGTATGCCTCGGTAATAGAATAAGACCTAATTTAAAATTACGTAATAACGATTAACAACACTTCTACTAATAATAATAACGATAAACTACGATAAACAAGAACTAAATTTGAAATTATCAGGTTTGACAAACAATGCACTGTTTTCCGTGATTTTTGACGTCCCGGCACTCTAGGTAAAAACGTCGCGTTGTTTATCTGACAGCTTGAAATAAGAAAGAATACGGATAATGCATTTTTTCGGCAATAAGTCGAATTAATTAGGATATCGAAATGCAGTTTTTACCAGTTTTTTTTTATGCTCTTTTTAAGGGGTTTAATGGGCGTATAATAATAATGTCATTGTATTTAAATTTTTCGAAAAAATTGACTAGGTTTATAACTTTAACATAAATCAGTCTCTAGAGATAAAACAAAAAAAATAATTTATTTTACCAATATTTTATCTTAAGCCCTGGTAAAAGCTCTTTCAAACGAGACTTAGTTTACAAAATCTGCCGAAAAAAGTTATTTAATTTTTTTCAAATGTACATTTGCTTTTCCCCCCTTTCTATATTTGACAGGTTAAATAAAAACGTTTAAAAGAAAATATTTCCCAATTTTACATAGTCTTAAAAAAAACTATCAACGACATAAGTTAATATGGCATATTTCTAAATAATTCGTGTTTTCAATTTTGTTCTTTGTTTTACGCCCTTTAGCGGTGGAATTAGAAACTTGAAAATAATTTTTAGGGATTTTTCGAGGTCGGTTTTACTATAAACATTTTTTTCTGAAAGCTATGCGATGAACGGTTTTCGAGATATCGCCGGAGGACCATTAGGACACCCTCTATTATCGTTGGCGGGATACCGAACCGGTTCTCTGGTACCATGGTCGAACAAGGTTTAAGGCGCAACGCGTGGCCTCCTCGGGCGGCAGCCTCAATAAATAGATACACACCTTAAAAATTCCGAATAAGTTCCTAATGTAAACTCTCTGTAGGCGGAGCAAGGAGAAATTCTTTATGACATCTGTGAAGGATATATTAAATATATATATATATATATATATATATATATATATATATATATATATATATATATATATATATATATATATATATATATATATATATATATATATATATATATATATATATATATATATATATATATATATATATATATATATATATATATATTTATAGTAACATTACACGTTCAACCAGACTAAAAGATTTATGTAATCATAAGACAAATTTAGTAAAAATTATATAAAATTAAAGTACCTACGTAGTTATTCCGGGCAAACAAAATATAGTAGGATTTTTTTTTTTGAAAATTAAACCATGTTTAGATCTAAAACCTTTAATATAAACTATTTTGGGGCTTTTACGTTTACATTTCTTACTTAAAGCCTATTGACCTTATTACAGTCCTGTTTATCAGATATTAAATCATATGTCCCATTCTATTAAAGTGTAAATTTGAATAGGCTGTATGCCATTACAAACCTTTGTATTATTTACGGAATCCCATTAGGGTAATTAGTAAATGGATACCATAATTGCGGACGCAACATTTTAAAAAGAAAATCCAATTTAATCACTAATCACATTGTAAAAAAATATTTTTTTTTTATGGTTGACTATAATATGTTAGTATAGCCTCTTTTTAAGTCATTGCTGTTGCAAAAATTTTAAAAGTTGTTATATTTTTTTTCCTCGTTATTATACAAAAAAAAAATAGCAAAAAAATAAAAATTGCTTTTAATTAATAAAATTTAAGTTAAATACGTTTTTTATAACACTATTTTTTAAGACAGCAAAAACTAAAAACATATTTTTTAAATATTCTTTATGCATCCAATGCCATTAACTTTTTTATGGTGTTTTATAATATTATTAACAAAGATCCGACATAATGTATCCCATGGCTCCGACCCAAGGAAGTTTGAAGGTTAATGTAAGCCCAATACTATGGCCTATTCGATCAAAAAATGTCCGGCCCACTATGAAAATAACTGTCATGAGGGATCCCCTCGATTCTGCTGGGCAACGAAATTACCCAAAATGGTGTAATGTGATGCCTACCTACACACAGTTAGTAAGTAGGCAACACATTACCTTTCGACAGAGCCGGAGTCCCGTTTTCGTGTGCAACGGTGCGGTGTTTATGAAACCATACCCGCGCTGTGCAGTTGTCTCATTAACCTTTCTAAGCGAATTACATGTTTTGTTGTCGTTCGCGCCGTATTAATTTCGATTGTTTTGGCTTGTGTGATTTTATTTTGTGGTTGCAGAAGTGTTTTGGATTGATAAAAATCTTAATATTTTAGTGATTATTGGTTTATTTAATTGTAACCATAATTTTGTGTTTATTGTTTGTTACTTTATGGTAACAAAAATGCCTGAAAGTTGTATGGTATATCCCTCATTAGGAAAACAAGCGCAGGTTAATTCAAATATCACTTTCACAAGGCCATAAACTAATCTTGAATTGGGGCTTCAAAAATCTTGTCCAGTTTAATGCTCCAAGACCCAATCATGTTGGGTGTGGAGAAAAGAAGTTAATTAATCATTTTGGCGTTACTTTTGAGAACAATCTTAACTGACACAAACACATTACATCCATAGCCTCAGCTGGATTCCTCTTTTGGGCCAGTAAGTATTTCAATCCGTCTAAACTGTATACTCTGTATGTATTCTAATCAGACCATCTTTAGAATATTGTTTTTATGTCAGGGCAATGGTATTTCCTACCACTCTTATCATTCTTAATTCCATTCAAAAAAGAACTGTTTGTCTTTTTAGTGATCTTACGCTTACAGAAAACCTTCCTCCTCTTTCCCATCGACGGGTTTGAGGGGATATGTTGCATTTATATATATATATATATATATATATATATATATATATATATATATATATATATATATATATATATATATATATATATATATATATATTATAATTTTTAATAAGTTCATAAAACTATCATACAATGGTTGAAATTTATTTTACAAAAAATATTAGTTAAAAAGAAAAAAAAATTCAAGGAAAGCAAAAAATCAGTCGCTAAAGAAAAATAAAAATGACATAAATTAGGATGTAAAAACTTTTAAATAATATTTACTTTACTAATATTTAGTTTTATAAAGATTAAGTCCCGCTGCACACTTGCCGTTTTCTTTACCGTCCGGCTCCGCTGTGGCGCCGGAGTTATGGCGTAAAGTACTAACAGGTAAATCAAGTGATGCACACTTGTGTCCGGACCCGATGCGGCGCCGTGCGGGCCCTTCGCGGTTGTTTCAAACCGTCGTTTTCCATGGAACCGCAGCAAAAATGCAAGTATGTGTGCAGGCAAATTCGCGGCGCCGCAGCGGCGCCATAGCGGAGCCGGACGGTAAAAAGCCACAATTATGCAGCGGCGCTAAGATTCATCCTAACCGGCGGGAAATATGTGAAACAATTCAGACCACGCGTCAATTTTCGGATAGTGGTGATTTTTATTTACTCATCTTCACTAAATTTATATTTTTGTGACTAGGGAGATAATTGCTATACTTACCCATGAGTTATCTTAGAAAAAAAAACACCACTATTCGATTAAAACTGACGTGTGACTTGAATTGTTTCCATATTTCCCACTGTGCGACTGTTAATATATACTTACAATCAAAACTTGTTTTTGAAAATAATGTTTAAATATTTGTTTAACTGCATTTTTAAGGCTGCTAATTTCTATGTCAAGTATGTAATTAAGTACGCCATTGAGGCTAAATAAACGGCACTACATACATCCGGAGATAAAGGGCATTGGGTCCCAAAGCACAGTTTATGTTTCAGAGCGTAGCCGCGTAAAGCTTTGAACGTTTAATGCGGTTTAATGTAAGCGAGTAGTCGTGTTTACTAATAAAACATATTGGTAATTAAGCGTTGCTAATTTGGTAATAAGCATCACAAACACAGAATTCAATTAACGTCAGAGGCTGTGCGGCGGAAAGCCAGGCTGGACTGGAGAGAGCGCAATAACGAGCTCGGTTAAAATGAAGCCAGCGGAATCCAGTAGCATCGTATGTGAAGTGAAGCCATAATGGGTCTTTACAGGGTGTGTATTGGTAGTTTTATTGTTTTATCAGTTCTGTTTAAAAGTATTACAAACTAACTTTGATAAAGTCGAAGACTAAAGTGAAATATAAAGTTTTTTTTCCTATCCTAAAATTTAGTAAATACGTATTTATACATATACAAAATATAAAAGTTTTTTTTTTTTTTGAAAATCCGTTTTTTACATTATTACACATTTAAGACCATATTAATGTAAGTTTAATTTTTGAGTCTATATAATGTTGAAAAAAACTTTCTTTAATGAATATACCGTCGAACAACTTTTTATTTTTACTTTTTAAATGATATTTTTAGAATACCTACCTAATAATATATAAACTATTTTTAAATTTTTGGGGATGGTATAAAAAAAAACCAAAACATCCATAATACTTATATAAAATGAACAATCAAGAATAAAAAAATAAAGTTGGTAAGTTCTACTTCTGGTAACTAGGTTCATTCGTACCCTTTATGATTTCCAAAATGCTTCTTATAGCACAAACACTCCAGGAAAGTAAATTTTGTAAGATACATTCAGTATTTTATAGGGTCACTTACAACTACATTGGGTAAATCGCTATTAATAAAATATATTTAATTTTATAAAGACACGTTGGTCAGAATTAACATTTATGTCGTAATTTAAAGTTATGGTTCAGTAATTTAAACTACGTTGCTTGAAAAAATTATCCTACAATAAAGATATTTAAAGCAACAATATTAAAATATATAATGTAATAAATACCAAATAACAATATTCTAAAATTAAATAAATAACTTAATCTATATTTAAAAATTATAAACTTCATCAAGTCCTAGGTCTTCCTGGATTGTTCCTAGTACCGATGCTGCATTACCCCGTTGCACAGCTAAACCAATTCTTTGGATAATGAAAATGTTAGTATATATATTATATATATTATAATTCCAATATACTATCAAATTTTTTAAGTGTTGTTCCTAATCTGTCAGTAATTCCAATTTCAAATTTTAATTTATTAGGAAGTGCTTTTTCGTCAAATGAAATTGAATACTCAATTAATAAAAAGACAGAATTTTTAAAATCTCTTATCACGAAATTAAAATTTATAGACTCACATATTTCCTATTATTTACTAAAATATTCCTTTGCCATACCTCGAATGTCTTATTTGTTAAGATGTTCACCTTGTTGGAAATCTCCAGAATTACTTTGTAATTTTGATAATGTATTACAAAGTTTGGTTCAACACATAACAAATTGTGATATTAAATTAAATTCTTGGTTACAAAGCACTCTTCCAGTAAAATTTGGAGGTCTTGGAATAAGAGATAAATCCACCCTGTCTATTTCTGCCTTTTTAGGTTCAATTAATGACGTGTCAGGTTTACTTTCCAAAATTTTACCTTATACTAGCCAACTTTAAAGAAAAATAAGCTTTTTAATTTACCATTGCGATTATGCCATCTCGCATAATTTCTTGCTATTTCTCTTGGCCATTTTTACCAAAAATAATGTTTATCTAACACTGTGCGATACATAGTTACACCCAGTACATATCAAGTCACAGAGTGTAGAAAAAAATGTGGGAAATATTCAGGATATGAAATAAACATGTTCATGCGACAGTAGGTAATGATTTCAGTAATTGTTTTGTAAGATGGTTATCTGTTTGCAATCTTCAAAATCAACCACAAGAATTACCAAAAAAACAGAAAGATTTTGACTTTAATTTGCCAAGCTCGTCACAAATATATTACAAATATGTGCCAGACAAGTGAAGATAAGGCACGTCTACTTGCTCTTCAGGCCCCTGAAAGTAATGCTTGGATTAACGCACTTCCATCTTCGTCCTTGCGAAATTTGTTAGATAACAAAACATTCCATATTTCCATCCCTCTCAGACTTGGTCTGCCTGTGTGTGGAGAGCACACCTGCGTTTGCGGCGAAAATGCTGATATTTATGACCTACATAGGTTAAGCTGCAAAAAAAGCGCAGGGCGTTCTTCTAGACACAGTCAGATAAATGACATTATCAAAAGAGCTCTGATTTTAGCTGAAAATCCTTCTGTGTTAGAGCCACTTGGAGTTTGCAGAAGCGATGGAATGACCTTAATTCCCTGGAAATATGGAAAACAATTACTTTGGGACGCTACTTGCAGCCATACAGTTGCAAAATCCTATCTGGACAAAACTTCTAATTTTGTAGGTGCAGCTGCTCGTATTGCCGAGAATAAAAAACATCTAAAATATAAAGAGCTTGAAGAACACTTTGTCTTCATTCCTTTTGCTGTTGAAACTTTTGGTCCTTTGGGTGATGAGGCTAAGGGTTTTATTAATGAAATTTGCAAAAAATACAATGCAAAAAATCTCGAAGTTTCATTAAGCTACAATTGGTATTTTTTGATTCCTTAATAAGAAATGTGTATTGCATATCGTACATCTTTTGTCAAAATTTCTTAGCAGTTAGATATTCGTTGAAAGAAGGTAGTAAAGCGCCAGTATCTTCGTAAACGCAGAAAGCTTTAATTTTATAGGATATATATATATATTTTTTTAATACCATAGTTTAAATTAACGATCTATAACTTTAAATAATGATATAAGTTTTAATTTTGAACATTGTATCTTAATAGAAGTTTGCTTTAACTTCCAAATTAAAGGTACTTTGTAAGTGAATATTCCCCATTTAGTTGTAGCTGGCCCTGTATAATACCGATTTAAGTAAAATTTGGTAAACTGTTGTTTCAAACCATGCAGACCATAATTCCAAAATATTGCTTTAAATTCAAAAACGTTAGGTTCATTTTTCCTATTCGGCCACCTATCCTGGGACATCTATATATTATGCATTTCTAGT
Organism: Listronotus oregonensis; assembly: GCA_019359885.1. Classification (NCBI taxonomy): domain Eukaryota; kingdom Metazoa; phylum Arthropoda; class Insecta; order Coleoptera; family Curculionidae; genus Listronotus; species Listronotus oregonensis. The sequence continues at coordinate 163,318 of JAHBCN010000449.1, read as the reverse complement.
TATATTAACATCTACCTTCAAATTAAAAAAAATACTTTATTTTGTCCTTTTTTTAATCTCTCATAAAATGGACCAACTGGTTTGGTTGATTGCGGTTGTCAATTTGTATAATGGCTAGAATTCTTTGATATATGCATGATCTTCTAAGCGTATTACTTACAGATAGTGATAGAAGGAACTCGACTACTATTGATGATTACATTCAAGTCGATTTTGGACCGTTGTCGCAGGCATTAAATATGCCTCCGTTAACCCTATTTGACAATATAATAAGCGTCTAGTTGCTTAGTGGATATGATAGTGTATATATATATATATATATATATATATATATATATATATATATATATATATATATATATATATATATATATATATATATATATATATATATATATATATATATATATATATATATATATATATATATATATATATATATATATATATATATATACAGTATTGGAAAATAATTCGCGCATAATAGGGAAATCAATGTTAATTTTTAGGCAGTTGAGATTCCAATCTACCAGTGTACGTTTCAATAGAACGTCGCGATGAATTATAATTAATTTAGCTGTTCGACTGGAAACGTCACCGCTTTGCGCTTTAGTTTGGCTAGTTGGATTTGCCGGTGGCTCGCAGAGCTCTCGTTCATTTGCTTGCGGGCATCCCCAAACGATTTTTTTTTGGGGATATTTACAACAAAATGTGTATCGGCACAGTTTTGAAAGAGCTAGAAACCTTGATGAAATAAGGGAAAAAATAATTCAACTTTCTGGTCAAATTACACCTGAACGGCTCAGGAATATGAGACAACATCTCTAGAATAGGTTTGGGTATTGTTTAGCAGAAAGTGGTGGATTATTCAAACCCTTATTAAAATAAGTTTTAGTTTTTTAGAGTTATTTTTATTTTCTGTTTTAAAATTATCGTTAAGTTTATTTTTGGAATTTTCTTTTTATTTATTTTTTAGAATTTACTTTTTTTTAAGCCAATGTGGCAAAAAGACAAGCAAAAATCTTTTTAAATTTTTGTGATAATTTTTCAACAAATTATCGTTTAAAAATTCTCATTTTTGTTGATTCGACGTACACCCATCCGATCTCGTTTTAATACTGTCGGAAATGTCCAAAACTATTTGATTTTATATCTAATCGAACCAAAGCGCGGAGTAGGGTCCAGTCGAACAGTTAAATTAATTCTAGTTCATCGCGACGTTATATTGAAACGTACACTGGTAGATTGGATTTTGGCCCGGCTAAAAATTAACATTGAATTCCCTATTATGCGCGATTAATTTTCCAATACTGTATATATATATATATATATATATATATATATATATATATATATATATATATATATATATATATATATATATATATATATATATATATATATATATATATATATATATATATATATATATATATATATATATATATATATATATGTAATCATATTTAAAATTACCTTTTTAAATAAATTACTCTTTTGTATAAATAGGTGTTTAACCAACAAGGGTGATTAATGATCGAGGCCATTTAACGCGCCAACGCAGCGAGTGCCTTAAGGGTTAAAATCATTAATCGCCAATTAATGCCTGAGTTAATTACATTTTTTATGTTTTTTTTTAGATGTATTTTAGTTTTAGGCAACCAACTTGACAGATGTTTTAAACGTTGTTATTTGAATGACAAGGTTATACATAGACTAAATGAATGGCCGAGTGCTTGTCCATAAAGTAGGTGGATGTCAGCATATTCGCTATAAGAATAAGCATTTATTGCTTTATTTTTGTAAATACTTTTAAAAAATGTCAATAATATATTGTTAAGAAAAATACAAACAGTAATATTTTATTGTCGTAATATGTACCATGTTACACAAAAAAGCGAAAACGCCTTAATTTTTAGTAATAAATGTAGCGTAGTCCTGCATTCCCTGAAGATGTAAAATATCTACCGTAGTGTAGTAATATAAGTCTTTATGACCAAAATAAAATAATAAAATTTCACTTAATCATAAAAGTCAGTTTAAAAGTTGAATCCAAAAAAGTGATTCGCTAGGTATCTCATTAGAGCTCTGTTCTTCGTTTGGGGGAGGCACTTTTTGACATTTTTTTATGACAAAGTAGGGTTATTATGCCCTTTCTTACGCAATTCTGAAATTATGCCATATACTTACCGGACACCCCGTATAAATATAATGTATTATTTTTATTTAACCATTATTTATAAATTTTATTTCTATTCTTGGAAATAGGTGAATAAACCAAGGTAGAAGTTTAATGCAACGTTTCGCATTGTGCTGTTTCAAGCGTTAGTGTCTAAAAATAATACAATTAAGTTAATGCAGAACGTCAAACAATATTGTTTGGCATTCTGTTCCAAAGAACGCAAAGGCAATTCCAATGACAAAAAGGTTATGGCAACAATTTTTTGGGATTCCAAAGGCATTATTTTCCTAGACTATCTCGATAAAAAAAAATCTATAAATTCTGAGTATTACGCCAACGTACATGACCAGTTGACCATAAATATTTATAAGAAACGTCCCGATATAGCAAAAAAGAAAATTATGTTCCACCAGAACAATGCACCTTGCCACAAATCGCTAATCGGCATGGCAGAAATGGGCTTCAAGCTGGCCTCATGCACCTTATTCACCAGATTTGGCTCCATTGGAGTTACAGTTGTACCGAATTTAAAAAAAAAATCTTGCTGGTAAAAAATTGCTTCGGATTTAGACGTAATTGCTGCCACAAATGCATATTTTGAAAAACTGCACATATCAGCCTACAGCGATGGCATAAAGTCTCTTAAGCACCGACGAAATAAATAATTTTCTATGTTAAAAATATAACATACCAAGAATAATATTGGTTTTTCATGCGTTTTTTTTTAAACTTTATTACTTTAAACCACAATAAGCTATGAGACAAAAGCTAATATCCTAGATACGAAACTATGTTGACATTGTAGCTGGAAAGACATTACACAATATATTTTAAGATACAAATAGTAGAAGAAATAGTAAATTAAAAAACTATAAAAACTTTGAAAAGAAATAAAAGATTCGACAACGGCGGATTGTTTAACAATCATTTTAAAGAAACTTTTGTATAAAACATTTATCTGAATCTCTTTTAACTAAACAAATAAAGGGTCATTTTAAAATTGAAAATTTTTTGATTTTCCCCCGTATCACTTAAACGAGCAAAAATTTTAAAATTTTTATTTTACCATTTTAAGTTTGACCCAAAAAGAGCACATGACGCCTATATTACTTTTATGATAGCCTATACGGAGATACCCTATAAAAGTGTCGAAAATGGGCCACCCAAGTGGTTTACGCATACGGTTTGAGTTGTATAAATACATCAGACCTTTCATTATGCATTTATTTTTTTATATTGTTTTAAAAATAAAGTCCATTTTAGGAATATGCCCTAATGATCTATTTAGTACTACATTAAATTGTTTAAATATTGCATTTTTAAATTGCTCATTGTACCTCTAATGTTGCTTAATTTAGTAGCATAAATAATAAAAATATTATAAATTATACAAAAAGAATCATTATAGTAATTTAAGTTTTAGCTTTTAATATCGATGACCAGCTAAAACTATCTAATATTGTAAGACATGTTATTCCTATTTCTCATATAGTAAATGGCCAATTCCCATTATTTAAAGTTGAGGTTGTTTTCCAAATTAAATAAATCTAGCATGTTTATTCTACGAGTCTTGGAAAATACACTTAAAATATTAAGAAAGCTTTTACGTAAGATTTGATTAGTTTTGAATAAAGGCCCTTTTAGACAGTATTTAAAAAAAAAGTAGGTAACAAAAGGTATACATAAATTATTAAGGGACAAAATAAACCAAATAAAGACACAATAATGAATCCAAGCTTTAATAAAATTGTGTGCATATTAAAAAAAGGTGTTATAAAGAATATGTCTTAACTGTAGAACGCAATGAACTGATGTTTTAACCTTGTAAAATGTTAAAAAAGTTTTTTGTTTTATGCGAAACAACATGCAGCGCGACTCTCTACCCTAGAATAAATTTAATAAATCAGAAAGAAGTTTTTTTTTGTTTAAATTTTCTAAACCGTCTATTGGTATTTTTACTCGAACTCTTTCACTTTATACAGCACCTTGCATATTTGAGATATGACGTTGTTGATGGTTTTTTAAAATCGGAATCTAAGTTTTTTAATAGTTTTTTTTTTAAATGCATTTGGTGCGTACACGGTAGCGGGCCAGGCTAAATTCCGGCCTACCGCATTAAAGCCCCAGGAAGCTGCGCTGCCTCTGGTAGTAAATTGAAACAGCTTCCAGAGAAAAAAAAACTGCACTAATGTGTGTAATTTGCACGAAAGGTTTAAGCCTATTTTTCTCTCTAATATAACTTCGGTCTCGTTAAACATAAAGGTATGAGATTTGGTATTTAACTTCACATAAGTGTTATATTAACCAGTGAAAAAATTGGAGACACTTTTCGAGGAAGTAGAAACTTGAAATTTGGTAGGTAAGTAGGTTTTAGAACACACGTAAAGAAACAATTCTTAAAACTGCACATTTTTACTGGGAACGCCCTTAAACAGGGGCGGTAATATCGCATATTTAGGAGGCGGTTTAGAAGTTTGCAATCTGACTAAAACTGAGTTTTTAAGATTAAAATTGTCTAAGAATTTGAAGTGCAGGCAGGTTTTTATTCTATTTATTGAACTCAAAAAAATGTTAAGGGATCATACCAAAAAAAGGTAATGGTAAATATGGGCCAAGTTCCTATCCAAAAATTTCGACCTATTAAAGTCTGAGATCTAAAATTAGACCAAGTTCTTTTTTGACGGAGCAAGTTGTTAACTCCTGTGTCTGTTTTTATAATAAAAACTGCCTGTATTAATATAAACAGATCAGTAAAAAATTTGCCAAGTCAAAAACAAATTGGTCTTATTTTAAATTACAGTACTTTAAGAGGCCGATTTTTTTAAATAGGAACTCGACATTAATCTAAAAAAAAGTGTTTTTTATTTAATTGAGCTATACATAATTGCTTAATTTTAAATATTTTTTTTTGTATTGTTTGCGGCATATTAGGTAAAAATGTTTTACGTAAAAAATAAAGCATATTTTATAGTTCCCATATCCTAAATGATCCTAGCAGGATGGAAACTGTCAAATTTCACAGCAGGAAGCAATATAAAAAAAATTCATAGGACATTTTGACTCTAAACTATGCAGGATGTGTCCTAATTTTTTTTTATTATTTTGAAATTCCGAGATTTAGCCTGCATCAAAGAAACATTATCAGTATAAATAAAATTAAGTGTCTTTTTAAGTTTAATTTTGTTATTTAATATTTCGTAAACAACACGAAAAAATCATTTAAAATTGGGCAGTTATGCATAACTTAATATGAGCTTTAAAAATACTCCTAAAAAAACTTGGGTTCCAATTTAAAAACATCATCGATAACGTCAAATCTTAAATTTGGGACACACCGTATAATTTATAGTTATTGTTTATTTTTTGGGTTTTTTGGTCTTTTTTTTTTTGAAAAAAACACTGTTAAATTGACATTTCGGTTTATTTACTTAAACCATCATCAGAATATCTAAAAATATGTTAATATAGAAGTATGATATGTATATAATTTAAGTAAAAATTTACCAACTATATTGTTAACATTAAAAGCACTAAATACATAAATTATTTTTAATATATTTTTGTTTCGTGGTTGATATTTTACTAAAATATTTTATCTTTTTAACAAACTATGTACCTACTTTTGGATTTACCAGGGTTAATTTATACAAAATGTTTTATTATAATACTAAAATTTGTTTTTTTTTTAATGTTTATTGCATTAATAAATTATTGTAAATAGAGCTTAGACCCTCCGGGTCTGTTCTGATATTCATTATTTCCTTAATATTCTTTTTTTTTTTGGTTATAACTTTCCAATTCCAAAATATTAACATTGTTAAAGTCAAAATTTTAAAAAGTATATCTAGTGGATGATTTGGCAGGGCTCTGTGGTTATTACATCTTTTACTTTTTTGATGTTCTTTAATTCTGTTTTTTATGTATTGTCTTGTTTGGCCAATATATGTTTTTTGGACAATCAAGGCAGTCGATTTTGTTTATTATTTTTTTTATTTGGATTTTTACTTGTAGGTTTAAGTTTTGTAAAAATTTTTAAAAACATTGTATAAATATGTTTTTTTTTATAGAAAAGTGCGCAATCAAAAATACTGATTGACGGACCCGACCATCTTTCCAAAAAATAAATTGTTTTTGATTTATTGAATTTTATCCAAGTTGGAGACCTTACACTATAGGTGTAATAAAATAGTAGATACACTTTATTGTAGATATTTTCAATAAATAGATAATTAAAATTGAATAACTAGGTTTATTCGATCAGAAAAGGTAACCACTGGCAGGCGCTCACACATTGGAAGGGTAATAGTTGGCAAAGACTGTGCCGTTTTGTGTTGTTCGAAATGCATGTTAAATGGTAGGTCTTCTTTAAATTATATTATTATATATTTTGTAAGGGTAGTTAACAAGTAGTAGTTATTTGTATAATGTCTGTTGTAACCACTGTTATAAATAGAAGGTAGTAGTCATTACCATCTATTTACAAACTCTATTCCTTTTTAAATCATCACCTTTTTAAAAATGTGTTTATTGCAAAAACATTAAACACATTTTTAAATGCTCCCTGGTATATTTTTATTTAGCTTTTTAATTATTTGCTAAAAAGGTCTACATTGTTGCTTGTTTCTTTCGCTCATTCACATTTTATGGGTCTTGCTTTTATGTATTCCACTTTTTTAATAAGAAAAGGCGATAACTCTGACGATAAGGGCTGAAACGCACTCGAATGTATCCAAAGAATAACCCTGTTAATTAAGTTTGTCACTTAACTGTTCACCAGGCGGGGCAAATTTAGGTTTTTAATTATTTTTGTTCAGCATTTCCTCAGTTAGTTCATTATATAAAATTTAATTAAGTTTCCTCGGTCCTAATTTAACGCTACTAATCAAGTATAAAGTTTTTTCTCCCTTTTATTCAGTGCCGTAACAATATTGCTGTATGCATTACTTTGTAAAGCAAAAATTAAGATTTTTCTTGATGTTTACAATCTGCTTGACAAAAACTATCTTAATTTTGATTTCAAGGTAATGCGTTTTGTGAGTTCACAAATAAAAGGTGGAAGCTTTTTTGGTTAGTTTGTGGTAAAGTGCATTATGTGCATTTTTTTTTTCGTTAATCTACCAAATATAAACAGTAAATGCATTACAGGATACAGAAGAAGTAGGGATATGCTATTTGGTATGTCTGTGGAGTAGTCGGTATGTATGTGTGTAGTTACCAAAAAAGTTGGCTACCAGAGTTTATGAGAAAACGGAATACATCTACCAAAAATGTAAAAATGTTATCAATTTGGCAACATTAAGCACACTCATCCACATCGTGTCTTCAGAAATCATTTTGGGTCAATGTCAGATTTAAGGGGCGGAAATTAATTTTTTTCGATAAGCAACATTTAGCAGGTAGTTCTTAAATAAGCAAAAGAAGAGATTAAAAGGGTTTTTGATTCAAAATAAATATTAGACAAGCAACCTATTCGTAAACATATTTGTAAAGTTCATTATATTATACGTACAAATCAACAGAAAATATGTGTGTCCCTTATGATATTTTTCCTTCCGTCTTATTTTCTCCTGCTTGTCAAAAATCACTGGACAGAAAAGGGAAAGTGTTTTCCCAAGTTCAGGTAGGCTATATTTTGCTACTAAGAAAAAATACTTTTGCAGCTTTTTCTTTCTTACTGAAATTAAATAATAGCTTTCGTTTAAAAGCAACCGACTATTACAAGTAAAAGCACTTTTTCCTTTCTGTAAAGATATCTGCGGTAACATGGATTTAGCATTTAGCGCTTGAACATTAATAATCTCTCTCAGAAAGGTTTTTTAAAAGCCCCAAATTTGTGAGTCTGTGTCTATAATTTACGTGATTTGTCTTAGTCTTAGGTAAATTAATAACCTTTAGTTATTTATACTAAAAGTCGGGAATTAAAGTAACGATAGTCAGAACCAATTATTTCTATATTTTTTAAGAAAATAAGTAAGCCAATAAGCCAAGTACATCTATTCCAGTAGCATACGGTAAAAATAAAAAAAGAAATCTTCGAAAAATTTGAAATCTAGATATTTTTAAAAAATATGTTTGTAACATTCAGGTATTTTTGATCTTTCTAGTAGTCCACAAAGGCTTGTATATACCTAAGGTTCTGGGTACTTAAACCATTGTTTACCAGTTCCGTCAACGATTTTTAAGTACCAAAATATGTAGATAACATAATCCGCAACCTTTTGGACAACTAGGTTGTCACCATAAACGTTACACAATTAACTATTGCATCTGAATTACCTTCCACACGGATATCTTAAAGGTTGCCCAAATTTACTTATTCTTAAATTAATAATATTATTTTTATTATTTTTATCGACCTGTTATTAATCTTAAAAAGGTTAAAAGAATAAGTTAAAATGTACCGTGCAGTCCAGGAAACGAAGCTGCAAAAAGTGCAAAACCTCGCAATTTTTTCAAAATGCATAGATTCGTATAAAAATGTTGGATTAAGCTTAGCTTCCCCTTCTTTTCAAAATCTATATTATTCCGATGGGCGCTCTTTATTTTTTAGGAGTGTAAACTACCCTTTATTGCTAAAACCTATTTAACTATACATTAAAGCTTAAGTTGAGTAAAATTTGACTCATTATTTGAAATATTTCAGCCCTTTAAAAATTAACCTTCATTATGATATTATATATATATATATATATATATATATATATATATATATATATATATATATATATATATATATATATATATATATATATATATATATATATATATATATATATATATATATATATATATATATATATATATATATATATATATAGTTAATTTGTTTATTTTCTTTGACCTTTGCCTTGATATATTGTTTATGCTTTTCCAAAATTTTCTGGATTTTCTTGGGGATAAGGTCAGGCAATATATTAAAACAGTTGCTTACTAAGCAATTTTCATATAATTTTTGTCAATTACGACGTTTCGGCCTGGAAGGGCCTTCATCAGGTATATATGTTTTTTTTTATAATAACAAATCAATCTTAAAACTAAGGGGTTTCTCACAAAAAACACTCATTTTTGTTGTGTAATGAACATTTAGAACTTAAAAGTCACAAACAAAACACTTAACATTCAACACTGTTGAATGTTAAGTGTTTTGTTTGTGACTTTTAAGTTCTAAATGTTCATACAACAAAATATGTTTTTGTGAAGATCTTAGTTTTAAGATTGATTTGTTATTATAAAAAAACATATATACCTGATCCCTTCAGATGAAACAGTTAATTGAAAAATTATATGAAAATTGCTTATAAAACTGTTTTATATATTGCCTGACCTTATCCCCAAGAAAAATCTAGAAAATTTTGGAAACATAAATATATATATATATATATATATATATATATATATATATATATATATATATATATATATATATATATATATATATATATATATATATATATATATATATATATATATATATATATATATATATATATATAAATAAATATGTACCCTAAAAAATTCATATATTATCATAGTGTTTTGCATGAAAATTTGGGATTTAGCTTAACTTACCCTCCTCTTTTAAAATCTTGGTCGAAGTCGAAGGTCGCTTTTTATTTTTTAGAGGTGAAAACTACCCCTTATTCAAAAAACTTTCAAAAATTTCATATTCACATAAAATTGGCTCATATAAATTGAAAAATAAGTATTATATTCTTTAAAACATTATTTAATATATTTTAACCCTTGAAAATCAACCCTTTTAATTTATTAAAAAAATGGTTACCCTAGAAAAAGTAACATATTGTCACAGATTTGTAATTAAAAAATCTGAGAGCTTAAAAGTATTGCTAATTTAATTTTGTAATTTTTTAAACCTTAAATATTCTTTCTTTACAATATAACAATGCCAAAAATAGTACAAAACCGCGGGTTTTTAACTCCTCTAGTTTTTGTGATAAAAGGTTCTTTAAAAAACCATTTTGTTGGTATTTTAAAAGCTATAAAGTCCTATATATTAAAACTGTTTAAAACCCTTATTTTTTTTAAGGGGTGAGTTTAACGGGCTAAAACAAGGTAGTGCTCGTTTATACACACGCGTTAAACGTTTATATCTCACTTAATTTTCGTCATACAGTAAATTTTAAAAAAGCAAAATGCTTGTAATCTAAAAAGCTACAATTTGATACCCCTTCTCGGGGGCTGAAATTATTTTATTAAAAAAACCCTGCAAATTGATAATGGAATTTATCCTAAAAATGTTTTATTTTATAAAGTTTTTTTTAATAAGTCAATATATTTCGAGTCATTACCGATGAAAAATATTATTTTTTTATAAAAAGAATGCATGTTTTGAAACTGTTTATTGTAAATAACCCCCCATTTATACGTTTTTGCAAAAAAAAAATGTTTCTACCAAACTAAAAGCTACTTAAGCAAGAAATTGGTTAAAAAGCTTTTTTGGTTGAATCTAAAGCGACTTATAGTTACTTAAAAGTATCATGTTTTTTGTAACTCATAAAACGCAAGTATTCAAGGTTAAATAACGGGAAACCGATAAATTTTCGGGAAAATATATTTAAAACACATTTTAAAGAACATGCAGAGACCTTTCAAATGAGTCCCGGGTTGAGTAGATTGCATTAAAACTAAGCGAGCTATGACGAAAATAAAACGAGGCTCTCGAATTCTTAAAGAAAAGTGAACTACCAAAATTGACCTTTATAGTAATTCTTAAAAAATTAACTTTATTTTAGTGAGGGTAATAAGCTCAAGAAGCTTGACCGGTATAAAATGCTTTTTTTGAAAAAAAAAACAATAATTTATTAAAAACAGATTATTTTCAATTTCTCTAAAAATATCTTTTATTTTCATAATAACTCCAAAACTACCATATATACGTAAAAAATGATGAAAACAAAAATTTACCCTATTTTTAAACCAACATTTTTTTTTTTAATTTCTGTAGGATAAAAAACAACCGAGATATCATCGTTAAAAGTCTAAATTTTATTGTAGGGAACATCTGACCCGAGCCCTTTAACCCTTAAATTTTTAAAAATAAAGGGTTTTAAAAAGTGGAGATGTCAATAATCTGATAGCCCGTAAAATTACTCTTAAAGTGGTTTTTGGATGGACCCAATAACCAATAACATAAAAATTAACGGAGTTATCGTAAAAAAAACCAATGGAATTTTTTTCTTTCTGATGAAAAATAGTTTTAAAATTTTCATTTATTAGACTTTGATAATTTGTATTTATTACATTTGACAAAAAAATAAATAGAAACCTTTGATCATTTATTTATTGTTATTAATTAAATCAATTAAAGCTGCTAAAAAATAATTATTTAATTCATTTGATAATAAAGGGTAGTTCTAAAGGTCGAATTAAAAAAAAAATAAGTATATATTTTTTTTATAATTAGAAAATAAGGTTTTAGATCATAAATGCATTATTGGGATGGTTAAAGCTTTTTAAAAATATTTTTTCATTGATTCCATAGTGAGGGGTGGTTTTTACGGGTTAAAATTATACAATATGTAAATAAATAATTTCTTAGTAAAAATGATTTTAATTTATGAATGCACAAATATAATGATTAAAGCTGCTAAAAATTATTTTTTTTATTGATCAAAAAAAGATAAGGGGTGGTTAAAGGTTAAAGGTTAAAGGTTAAGAATTTGCAGTAAAACAATAAATTTAATCAGAAACATTTAATATTTCGGGGAGACAAAAAACAATTTTTTAATGATGTTTCGACCTAAAGGATGATCTCTGGGGGTTGAAGAGTTGATGGACATCATAAATTGTGCTTTAAAATCTTACAGAATATATATTCTACTCAGCTAAATTAAATTTTTTGCAATTGAATGCTTTTATTTGCTTTTATTTTATTTTTTTGGACAAGGGGTGAGTTTCACCCCGAAAATGCAAGAAGCGCAAGTTAGGCATATGTCACTTTTAAAGTTAAGGGTAAAATAGGCCTGATTTCAAACTTTTATAAAAATTAATGGAGGTTCAAAGAATTCGGAGTTTATAACCCATTTTTACCTTCAGTAAATGTACCTACTAGTAGAGATAGAACGAAGTTTGTGCATTCCATAGTTATGTATTTTATAACTCAGTTATTGTGTGTTTGAAAAATTTAGAAATTCGGATTACACCCGAATGTATCCATAAAAAGTAAAAATATACGTTTATGTTTTTACTTTTCCTGACATTAATTTTGTTGGTGGACAAAAAAGTATATTAGACTTATGTAGTACGTTTTAGAGCAAAAAAATAACGATGCTGTTTATTATATTTTTTAAATACTAACCTGGATTTTTATTAATTTTTGTAGTGTCTTGTACTCTAAAATCAAATTTAACACTTGCGCCACTATTAAATGCCAACCAATTTCCTCTTGTTCCAGTTAAAAATCGCGTAAGGTACCACTGAAAGAACAAACCTTTTTGAAGGATCAAAGACTAAATCGGAAAATGGCCTTAAGACCTGTTGACGTAAAGGAAACGGAAAGAATTTTAAAATTAAAAAATTGAAAACAAAAGGAAACATACAAAATTGATAGTTCCAAGTCGCTTATTGACAAATCATCGACCTTATTCACTAAAGGTAAAAAAAGAGGATCTAGTTCTAAAGTATTAGGTATGGAAGATCTCTAAAACGCTATTTCGAGCACTTCATCGACCGCATCACCTATGTTAAGTAGAAATCCACTTAAACTTCCGACGTTAGCTAGAACTTGCGATCAGTTTGGAATCTCAGATAAGACAGCAGCAGCGATTGCAACGGCAGTTTTACAAGATGTTGGTATGGTGACAGAAGAAAATCTAACAAATGTAATTGATAAAAATAAAATTCGACGAGCTCGTAAAAAAGCCCGTGGTTTAATAGGTAAAGAACACGCCGATGCTAACTTTTTTATAAAAAGCATTTATTTTGATGAAAGGAAAGATAAGACACTGTATTTCGGCAGAACAATTTCAGAAGAGCATGATTCCATAATAGAAGAACCTGGATCTGTTTATGTAGGGCACGTGTCCCCAAAATCTGGCACAGGAAAATCAATTGCAGTTAGTATTTACGAATTCTGTGTAAGAAATAACATAAGCTTTAATAAAATGTTTGTAATTGGTTGTGATGGCACTGTAGAAAATACAGGCTGTAAAAATGGTGCCATAAGGTATTTAGAATTGCAAATTAAAAGACCTTTTCAGTGGTTTATTTGTCAGATACATGCCAATAAGCTCCCATTAAGACATCTATTTGATCACCTAGATGGGCGAACTACTGGTCCAACACAGCATTTAGGCTCAATTGGGAAAATGCTTGAGAACTGTGAAACACGTCCCGTAATAGATTTCGTTCCAGTTGTTGGATGTTTGCCTGAAGTAAATTCAATATATCTAAGTACATACCAGCAATATTTGTACAAAATATGTCAGGCCGTTTCTCACGCAAACTGTCCACCGAACTTGGCCAATTCGCAACCTGGCAAACTATCGCATGCGAGGTGGTTGACTAAAGCAAATCGGCTTCTTCGGCTTTACATTAGTTGTAAAAATCCTTTTTCTTTATTCATTTTTATTAAAAAGTAAAGTATGAAAACACGTATCCTGGTTTTACACCTTTTTATTGCAAAACAGGTTCACAAACGTTTCTATGGTAACAAAAATTCAACGTAACGTTATTGTGACAACTGTTTAACTTTTAACTATCTGTCAACTTCTATTCTCTTTGAAATGCAAAACTAAACTGACTCGTGCGGATTTTCCTCGCGCTTTTTATAGTGAAGTGGAAAAGAATGGAAAAGTCTGGAAAAGTCTAGAATTAGCTGGAAGGATTCTTTTACTACAGGATGTAAGAAAAGTGTAAAAAGGATGTCTCCAGCGCCCTCAGAATAATCCGCAATGACCGTCGAAAAAGGGAAAAACTAAGGTAACCTATTTTTAATAAATTATTAACCTAAATAAAATAATTCTAACCTTTTACAATTCTATTAACTAAACAGATATTATTTAAAGTCTGGAACATTGCCCCCTCCCAAGTTTTGATCGTCTCGATCAAGTATCTTCTCGATCTTGATAGCGACACAGCCGTTCTAGATGTACAACTTTCATCTTCGCCTGTGGGCTCTTCTGAATTCGGTACACCAGATCATTAAGCCGGGTTACTACTTTATATGGTCCCTCCCATGACTTCTGCAGTTTCGGTGAACGCCCCTTGGTTCTTCTTGGATTGTATAACCAAACCTTTTCACCGACAATGAATTTCTTATGATTAGCTTTCAAGTCATAGCGGGACTTCATACGGTCACTTTCTTTTTGTAGCTTATTGCGAACCCCTTCGTGTATTTCTTGCAGCTGTTTACTGAGTTGACTTACATAATCTTCTGCTAGTTTTTCATTGGTAGAAGGTCGTCCAGTAAGTAAATCAACTGGAAGGCATAACTCCGCTCCAAAAATGACTTTTGCAGGTGACGTTCCAGTTGTTTCGTGAGCTGCGGAGCGATAGGCTAGTAAAAACGGCTGTATACAGGTGTCCCAGTTACTTTGTTGGTCATTTACCTTAATTTTCAGGTAGTTATCAAGAGTTCTGTTAAATCTTTCGACCATTCCATCTGACTGGGGATGAAGGGGTGTAGTTTTGGTTTTATGGATACCCAGGAGATTACAGAGGTTCTTGAATAAATCGGACTCAAAGTTTCTACCTTGATCAGTATGTATTTCTCTTGGTACTCCATATCGGCAAATCCATTGTTGAAATAGTACGTCGGCAATAGTGGTAGCTTCTTGATTTGGTATTGCTTAGACTTCCGGCCATTTGCTGAAGTAATCCATCGCTACCAAAATATAACGATTCCCAGATTTACTTATTAGAAATGGTCCTGCTATGTCTATGGCAATTCTTTCAAAAGGTGCCCCTACATTGTATTGCTTCATCTTGCCATGGCTTCGTGTCTTAGGTCCCTTGCTGGAGGCACAGTCCTTACACATTTTACACCAGTCTTTAACATCGGCACGACTTCCCAGCCAGTAGAACCTTTCTCGAACCTTTTCAAGAGTCTTCATAACTCCGAAATGGCCACCGCCTATACCATTGTGCAAAGCTTGCAATACTTCTGGAACCCTTTTGGTTGGTAGTATTGTTTGATAGGTATGGCTTTTGCCGTCAGAACTTTCCCAGACTCTTTTTAAAAGTCCATCTTTCATTGCTTAAGAGTCCCATATGGCCCAGTACCCTTTAAATCTCGGAGACTTTGAAGCTACTTTCTGATAGGGGGGTCGTGCTAAATTTTCTGTCTTAAATTTCACAATATCTCCAAGATCAGGATCCTCTTGTTGTTCTTTTGCGAGGATTTTAGGGTCCCATTCTTGAGAGCCCTGGATGCGTGTTCTTCGGCAGTGAAATTCATCGGGATCTTCTTGTTCTTCACGTCTACTGCAATGTTTACAATCTTCGGGGCAAGGTCTTCTTGATAGAGCGTCAGCATTTTTATGGTTTATTCCTCTTCGATGTTCAATTTTAAAATCGTATTCTTGAACACGTTGTAACCATCGTGCTATCTGACCTTCAGGATTCTTGAACTGAAGCAACCACTTGAGTGATGCATGGTCCGTCCTTAGGTGGAATTTCTGGCCATAAAGGTACTTATGAAAGTGCTCCAGTGATTTGACAATAGCTAAAAGTTCTTTTCTGGTCACACAATAATTTCGTTCAGGTTTCGAAAGAACTTTGCTGAAATACGCTATCACTTTTTCTTGGCAATCTTGTATCTGTGACAAAATTCCACCAATAGAGGTATTGATTGCATCAGTGTCCACAATAAAAGTTTGATTGGGTTGTGGATATGACAACACTGGAGGATTGCAAAGGGCTTTCTTCAGTTGTGTAAAGGCTGCTTCACAATCTTCGGTCCATTCATAGCTTTTGTTGTTCTCGGTAAGTCGATGTAATGGTCTGGCAATGGCAGCAAATCCATGTATAAATCTTCTATAGTAAGTGCACAACCCCAGGAAACTTCTAATTTCATGCTTGTTTTTCGGTGTAGGCCAGTTTTGGATAGCTTCCGTCTTCTCTGGATCTGTTTTCACTCCTTCTTCAGTAATTATGTGCCCCAGGTATTTAACTTGTTTCTGAAAAAGGTGACATTTCTTTGGACTAAGCTTTAGCTGGGCAGATCTTAGCTTCTGAAAAACCTCTTCGACATTTCTAAGGTGGTCTTCAAATGTTTTTCCAAGAATAATAATGTCATCTAGGTATACTAAGCATGTTTTCCAAGTTAGTCCACGTAATGTTCACTCCATCAATCGTTCAAAAGTAGCAGGGGCATTGCATAGACCAAATGGCATAATATTAAACTGCCACAGTCCGGTTCCGGTCGAAAAGGCAGATTTTTCCTTATCTTCGGGATGAAGTTCTACTTGCCAATAGCCCCTTTTTAGGTCTAAAGTCGAAAACCATTTTGAACCCGTCAGAGTATCTAGAGTATCGTCTATTCTTGGTAATGGAAAACTGTCCTTCTTCGTGACGTCATTAAGTCTTCTGAAGTCAACACAAAATCTGGTAGAACCATCTTTCTTCTTAACCAGGACAACTGGAGGCGACCATGGATTCTGGGATGGTTCTATAATGCCTTGGTTTTGCATGTCTCCAATTAACTTCTCAACTTCGTCTCTTTTGGCAAAAGGAATTCGTCGTGGTGGTTGCCTTATCGGCGCTGCATCACCAGTATTTATTCGATGTTGAACTATGCTGGTTTTTTCCAAATCCTTTTCAGAGAGAGAGAAAACTTCTTGATTTCTTTTTAGAAGGTCTCCCAACTTAGTAACCTGCACTGGATCTAATAGGGCTTTTGAAGAAATTACCAAATCTTGCAGAGCATCAGGTAGTTTACTTAAAGGAACTTCAACAGGTCTAGTAAAGGTATGGGTAACTATCATATTAGCAGGTTGACAGGTACCAATTTTGTCACCTTGTTGGACTTGTTGAGGGTAATCTTTCAGGTTCAGCATTCTGACAAATACCGTATTTCTTCTGTTTTGCGTCAGAGTTCTTGCGGGTAGAATTCCTTTAGCGTATAGTGGACTATTTTCAATTGGTTCAACTAATAGGATTTCACCTTCTTCTAAGTCTTCACACCTTGTTTGGATTATGGCTTCTGAATTTGGGGGTAATATTTTCTGTAAGTACAACTTCTCGAATGGATACTTCATTGTTCCGTGGAAATCTCATTACAATCTCTTCATTACTAGTTCGCAGTATTCGTTGTGGAAGGTCAAGTACAAACTTCTGATGTTTCATAATGTCAAGACCAAGGATAACTTCGTCCATTATGTCAGCAACAAACACAACGTGTATAAAAGTTGTTGTCCCGAAGATTATTCTTGCTTCATGTATGCCTTTAATTGGTATAACTTCTCCATTGGCAGTTTCCAAAATATAATTTTTCTCTGGACGAAATATTTGGCAATGGGCTACGATGTTCGGCCTTACAATACTATGTGTGGAACCAGTATCTAGTACCATTTCACATTCCCGACCGCATATATTTCCAGGTACTACCAAGCTAGAGCCGTTGTTTTGCAGTCGGGATACTCTTATTATTGTTGTTGATGGGGCTTGGTAGCACCTAGCCAGCTTTCGCCCCTTAAAGCTGACTACTGGGAGTTTTCCGAACTACTGGCAGGGACATTAAATCTGGTACAATTTCTTTGGACATGCCCCTCTTTACCACACTTCCAGCAAGAGATGTTATTTCTTCGTCTAAATGTCATAGTGCCGTCTCTTTCTGTTTGTTTTTTAAGGAATATCTCTTGCAACTCCTTCATCACTCTTGCAAAATCATTATTTGAATTTTCATCTTCTGGAACGAAGTTCATCCTTCGAACTCTTGTCTGACCTCTGGATGTTTGTTTAGCTGTTTCAAACTGAAGTGCATAGGCAAGAGCTTCGGATATTTTCTTAACTCTGGCCATTCTTAATGCCTGGTTCATATCTGGATCACGGAAGCCTTCAATAAAACTACCTACTGCTAATTCCTGTTTAATTTCTTCTGGGTATGCCGGATATGTCAGATTTATAAGCCGTACGATATCCGCTTCATACTCCTGGAGGCTTTCATTATATCTTTGTCTTCGTCCTTGAAGCTGCGCTTTATAAACTTCCTGTAAGTGGGCTTCACCGTATCTCATTTCCAGGAACTTCACAATGGATTCATAGTCACATTGTCTTGCTTCGGGAATATTTCTTAACACCTCCATGGCTTCACCTCGAAGAGCAAGTACAAGAGCTCGTGCCTTTTCTGGTAAACTCCAATTGTTACCGTTTGCAGCAGCTTCAAACTGTCGAAGATACCTTGATGGTACCTTGCCATCAAAAGTTGGTGGTTTCATTATAGTTGTTGCGGTACCACTTTCTGAGACGACGCCCGTACTAGCTATCTTTTGAATTTGTCGTTGTAAATGTTGCACTTCTTGCTGCATTTGGCCTTGAACTAACTGTACAGTCTGTTGTATGTCTTCTATTTCTTCTTTAACATCCTCTTTGGTAAGTTTTAATTCAAGCAGCATTTGTTTTCTCATCTCGTCTTGACTTTGTTGAAATTCTCCTTTTAGGTGTTCTCGAATTTTGACCATCTTTTCTTATAGCTCTAGTTTCATTTCTTCCTGGCTTTTTTTAATGTCTTTTTAAATTCTCTCGATCTGTTGTCTTGTTTCTGCTTGACAGGTTTTGATTTCACGCTTCATTTCGTCTTGACTGTTCTTCATTTCCTTCTTCAGATCTTCTTTCATGGAATCCTGGCTGGTCTTCATTTCTTTCATGGATTCCTGACTGGTCTTCATTTCTTTCTTCAGATCTTCTTGGCTGGTCTTTATTTCTTTCATGGATTCTTGGCTGGTCTTCATTTCTTTCTTTAGATCTTCTTGGCTGGCCATCATTTGCTTTATCAGTGCAGTTAATTCTTCCATAGTTGCTGTTTGCTGTCTGGTCTCAACGGGCATTCAAATATTCTTAATCACTTTCGCTTTCTTGTAGGTCCTCGTTCCGCTTCTGACACCAAATGTTCCGTGACACCCCGTATGAAAACACGTATCCTGGTTTTACACCTTTTTATTGCAAAACAGGTTCACAAACGTTTCTATGGTAACAAAAATTCAACGTAACGTTATTGTGACAACTGTTTAACCTTTAACTATCTGTCAACTTCTATTCTCTTTGAAATGCAAAACTAAACTGACTCGTGCGGATTTTCCTCGCGCTTTTTATAGTGAAGTGGAAAAGAATGGAAAAGTCTGGAAAAGTCTAGAATTAGCTGGAAGGATTCTTTTACTACAGGATGTAAGAAAAGTGTAAAAAGGATGTCTCCAGCGCCCTCAGGATAATCCGCAATGACCGTCGAAAAAGGGAAAAACTAAGGTAACCTATTTTAAATAAATTCACTGTCTAACAGAAAAATCCTCCCTATAAAAAAATCGTGTGATTTGTAATATTTGGACTTATACTAATATACAACTAACCCTCAAATGTTTTTATTAGCCTCAGATTTCTCGGAAGGGTCTAGTAGAGGGGTAATAAATGGGCGACCCATTATTATGGACAGGTAGGTGGATCTATGCTTGAAATATCCCTTTAGTCGTTATTTTATAATCATTTAGTAAACATCTGTTGATTTTTCGATTAGATAGATCTACGTGTAAGAAAAATGTCGACGCGAATTTGTGTTAATAAAGCTGATAAATTCTGTTATATTTGTGGCGAAGTTACCGCGAAGGCGTACCAAAAACCGATATCTTCACTAGTAAAAAAGGCTTATGAACTGTACTTTGGATGTAAAGTTGGCGATCAAGATAAGTCCTGGGCCCCAAAAGTGTGTTGCAGTTCGTGTTCGAGAACATTGACGGGATGGCTAAAAGGTACGCATAAATCTATGCCATTTGCAGTTCCAATGGTTTGGAGGGAACCTCGTAATCACGTAGATGATTGTTATTTTTGCATGACGAATATCAAAGGAATTACTAGCAAAACTAAGCGTAGCATTCAGTATCCCAATGTTCCGTCTGCAATGCGACCAGTACCCCATGACAATTCATTACCCATTCCCCAACCACCTGAGAGTTACACGCTTGATTCGGAATCAGACTCTCGAAGTACTTCGCCAGAAGCCGGACGAAGCTACATCCCTAGTTCCATTGATTTGCCCGATACACCTCATTTAATCAGTCAAGGTGAATTGAATGACCTTGTTCGTGACTTGGACCTCCCGAAAACAAAAGCGGAACTTCTCGGATCCCGCCTGCAGCAGTGGAACCTCTTGGAAAAAGGAGTTAAGGTGTCCATCTACAGAAAAAGGGAATCTACTCTCACAAATTTTTTTGCAGCGGACGGTGATTTAGTATTTTGCCATGATATTCCTGGCCTAATGGTCGAACTGAACTTACCATATACGCCCGATAAATGGAGACTATTCATAGATTCGTCTAAAACAAGTCTAAAAGCTGTTTTACTTTATAATGGAAATGAACATCCATCCGTTCCTATAGCTCATTCGGTAAATATGAAAGAAACATATGACAATCTGAAGATGATACTCAGATGTATAAAGTACGAAGATCACAAATGGAATATATGTGCAGATTTGAAAGTGGTAGCGTTATTGACCGGACTGCAGTCAGGATACACAAAATACTGCTGCTTTTTGTGTGAGTGGGACAGCCGTGCAAGAGACAAACATTATAAACTAAAGGTTTGGCCTCCACGTGAAAAAATAGAAGTTGGAGTTAAAAATTTGACCCGAGAACCGTTAGTTCAGAAAGAAAAAATATATTACCTCCACTTCACATAAGTTAGGATTGATCAAAAATTTTGTAAAAGCACTGGATAAAAACGGAAATGCTTTCAACTATTTAAAAGAGAAATTTCCACGTATAAGTGAAGCCAAAATTAAAAAAGGGAAATTTTTTTGTTGGTCCCCAAATTAGGCAACTCTTTAAAGATGCCAACTTCACGGACATTTTAAGTGACCATGAAAGACGGGCATGGAATGCATTTGAAAGTGTTTGCAAAAATTTTCTTGGAAACACCAAGTCAGAAAATTATCGTGAACTCGTGGAAGAACTGCTCACGGCCTATCATATTTTAAAATGCAACATGTCCCTAAAACTTCACTTTCTCCATTCCCATCTGGACTTTTTCCTGAAAATCTAGGAGCTATATCGGACGAGCATGGGGAACGATTTCACCAAGACATCGCATCGATAGAGAAAAGATATACTGGAAAGTGGAGCCCGAATATGTTAGCCGACTATTGCTGGACCCTAATACGAGACACATCCAGTCTTTCTTATAAAAGGAAGAGTTAAAGGGAAAAATGAATATTAAAATAAAATAACACTTGAAAATGTTTATACTGAACATAAATTAACTGTTACTAAAATGTATCATACCTTTTTATTTTTTAAATTAATAAATCAGTATTAAAGTGAGTTTTTATTGAATTTTGCTTAATATCAAAACATGTGTCTCTCCCTCATTATTGAAGGCTGATATCGAAAATCTGAAGCCAGATCTGGATTCAGCAGGCCAAAATATATAAAATCCAGCCATAATCATTCCAGGGAGGCAAAAAAAGTTTTAGAATGTTGGTCAGTGTTATTAACCTAAATAAAATAATTCTAACCTTTTATATTTCTAATAACTAAACACTAACTAAAGTCTGTAACAATATTTAAACAGAAAAAAATCTTTACTACAACATTTTCCTTTTAAACAATTTAGAATTGATTTTACCACTTTTTAAAATTTAATATATACAAAAGGTATTACATTTTTTCCGCATTTTTGCGCATTTTAAGTATTTCAGTGGTTTAATGTAAATGGGCCTGACATGTCCTTAATATTACCATTGGGAGGTTTGCCTTTGTTATATTGGAATATTTTATAAGGTTGTGTTTTTTGCGTACGATTAGATTTTGTATGCCTTTTTGAAGATGCACGACGCACGCATCCCTACTTAATAAGAGACGAATTTGCGCAACGTTCCTTAAATTTGGCAAGTTAATCATAAATTACAAAACTCTTAACATTTTTAGGTTAGTGTACCTACATTGTTTTTTCAATAAATGTTCGGTATTCGTTAGCTAGGAAATTGTGGTAGTTAATCAAGGAGGCTAACTGGGGACATATTACTAGCACTAGCATAGCTTAAAAAATAAGTTTAATTTTTTGATATTTTGCTTTAAGCTTGGTGTTAATAAAATAAATACAAGAAATAATTTATTTTTAATTTTTTGTAAATTATGGACATTATGACATTTTAAGAACGTAGGTAACCGAGCCTTTAAATAAGCGAATATTTTTTTATTGAATTTTTGTTTTTAAAAAAATTTCCTTTCTATTACATCAAATTCCATATTTAATTTTTTATGTCAATTTAACTTATTTGACTTTAAATTTATGTAGCCAAACTATAACACTTCGTATTCTAAGTAAGTAAATAAATAAACATCGTAAATTGCTCCCAAGGAATTGCTTTTATGCCCAATATAATAACTGTGTTCCGAAAATAGTAGATCTGTTACCAGATGAATTATATTTTTTCACCAAAATAATGTCATTATTTAATTCGGTTATTTCTGCTTAGTTCGGGTTAGTTTTGGTTATTTCTGGTATGCAATTTTATGTTTTAGGTGATTGTACATATATTTAGAGATAATTGTTTTCAGATAGTTTGGTTTTAACCAGTTGGTGTGTAAATATGTTCTTTTTTTGTTATACTGGTTCACAAAAGTTGTAATTTTTTAAAGCTTTACTAATGAGTGAAAAAAACCCTAATATATACTTTCATTCTGGCTATATTATTCGTGATGCCAAAACTTTAATGACGCAGATCACTATTAGTTTATGTAGCTTGAAAACTCGTGGTAGTAGAAAAATAAACAAATTTGCATATTAGTAAGTTCTCATTCCTTGCTCAAATTCTGATATAGATTTAATGCAAAATATACAGAATAAAACGATACTACTACTAACTTAATACGATACATTTTATTTAGCAATATTTGAGAATTACATCTGTAATAAAATAAAATGTATTTAAGCTCCACAACCAACAGCATCTAGAAACAAATTAGATACATAACTGTTTAAAATCAACTTTATTCCAGAAACTATTTGACATTGACGTGTAATATTTTGCATATATTAAATTTAATATATATGGCAAAATTTTTGTTCTTAGGCTATTATAAGTTAAAAAAGATATTACCTTATTATATTAATTAGACTCTATATCTGAGCCGCGTTAATTTAAACAATTTTTTTTTAATAGCAAAAATATTTGCATTTACCTTTTTATATTTAATATGTACTTTTTTTATAATAATTAAAAAATTCATGGGACCAACAAACGATCTTGTTTATAAGGAATAATAGGCTGATCAAAAATACTTCGTTTTATCTTTAATTTAATTAACGAAGGAACATAATATTTGGCTCCAAGCTTGGAACACTGGGTTAGTTAGTGATAATTTTTTAATACAAATTAAAATTATAAGTATATTAAATTAAACACAATAAGCCCAAAAAATAATTTTGTATTAACGTAATAGTAATGAGCAAAATATTAAAAATTTAATAAAAACTTAACAAACTAAAAAATGTTAAAAAAATATATGGATGTCGTTTTAAAGGTAAAAAGATTGGCCCCATAACGCTGTCACTGTGCTTGTTTCATGGTCGTTTATTTAAAGTCAAATCATCGTACGTGCCCCGAAACTTAACTGATAAAAATTTTAAATGACATCCTTTATTAAGTGACTTTTATATTAACTTGTTTTGGAGTTCTTATCCTGGCTTTTAATTAATGTTTTTAATTAATTTTTATTAACTTCGTTTCTCTCTATATAAGATGGTAGGTAGGTGGCATTTTAAAGATAGCGTAAATTCAAAATTATACTTAAATGCAATAATGCTATAAAAATTTGAACGGTATTAATGTTAAATCAATAATTGCTTTTTTTATATACTTGAAATTAGTAAATTCGTAATATAAAAAAATTAACAGGTGATTGTTTACACTAGTGGACACCATTTTTTCGTTTGTTATAAACTATTTAAAAAATATTTTTTGTTATCGGCTATACCTTTGACCTTAAGAACACAGACAATTTAATTTATATTAAAACCATCCGAACATAATACAAAAGAGTCAGTACCTACAAATGTTTTCCTGATATAAATATTTGCCAACGCAAGTTTAAAACTGGCAACGGCGCACTGACCAAGAAACTGACAGCTCATTTTTGCTTGACCGAGGATCATGATAATAAATTTGAAAAATCAGGTTCGTATGTGATGGCATTCGTGTTACCAACTAGTGGGAAATTTCCCGATTAGTGGGAATTTTCAAAGTTCAAAGGAAAAGGGGAATTTTTGTGACAAAACTGAACATTCGTGGTACATTTTGTATTTTGATAATTTTACTTCTGAACTATGTGCAAATTTTGTTGTGAACTCCCTTCACAACAAAATGTGCTTAGTTATACCAGAACATCTAAAAATTAAATAAAATGTTAGTTTGAATAAAAATTAGCAAAATAATTTTTTTAATTTACAATATAAATTATTGTAATAAACAATTATACTAAAACGTTATACTACAAAACCAAGTTTATCAGCTCTTTTCTTTGTATCACTTACCCATTTTTTTAATACTTTTGCTTAAGTAACAATTATACTCAAGATCAGTGACGGATGGGTCATAGCCAAATTTAGGAATCAATTTTTTTAAATGTAATGATTTGGTAAATCATTTTAAAAATAAAATAATATCTTTTTCACGCGATTTTGAGCGAGTAAAGTCGTCAGCAGACAATTTCGTGACAAAAATGAATAATAATGGCAAGAGGAGTTACCGGTTAAACTCCAAAAGAAAAGGAAAAAATAAGATTGGACAAATCAGGTTCCGATTCTGACAAGGAAGAGCTGAGCGTACTTCATAAATACAGAATTAATACTTATAACGATATCCTGGACACTGCGGTGACGAGTATAAGTGCAAGATTTAATGAATCCAACTATCTAATTTTTGCATACCTAAATCCTAAAAATTTTGACGAAGTTACCCAAGAAACAATACAAATGAATGCTTTTGAACAGCTTAGGAAAATTGTGGATAAAAATAAACGAAGAAGCTACCGCAAAATGTTTGAGACAAGAATTGATCCACTTTGCTGAGAACCGGCCAGGTTTCAAGAATGACTTGAGTTCAATCGAAGCTAAAGACAATGATGACAAAGAAATTCCAAACAATTCTGAAAGCGAAGACGAAAAGGAAATCAAAGATAATAATGAAGTCGATGAAGAAGAAGATGATGAAATTATTTTTCAAAAATATACCCATTTTTGTCGCAAGTGCATGATTTGCTGCCTTTCAGTTTTAGAACGGTACAGTTAAATATGTAGTGCCTATTCGATTATCGGTTTGGCATATAAATATCTCGCAACGCAGTCCATCACTGAAGTGGCTTGTAAATGCTGCTTTTCAAAACTAAAATACATCAAATATCGTCTCTCTACTACTTTACGTCAAGAACTTTTATCCAGCTTTATGCTCATGGCGGTTGAAAAAAAAAATCCTTTATAATCTCAATCTTAAAGAGATTGATAATCGACTGCGTTGCACAAAATTCCAAACTATAAAAAAAAAATTTGCTACTTTAAATTTATTATTACGTATGTATCTCTTTAAAAGAAAATTCTTGGTGTTCTCAGTAATAAAAATATACTTTATCAAAAAAAGTTAATTTAATTTATATATGTGTATTGGAGAGGGGGTGAAGACAAAACTCTTATGGCGCCGCATCACTCCAAATGCCCGATAATAATTTTAGCGCCCATCCCTCCCTGCTCAAGATTAATACTTATTCATCACTTCTCATCTTCTTGACAAAATGGTGAAACTAAATACTTAGATTGGGGAAGTTCGTTTACGCGCTCGGGCGCAGCAATTAAAATTTTATAATAGCACAAAACAACAATACCCGGCCCTTTTTATATTATCGCATATAAACATGTACAAATTACATAATAGTCGCTTGTAAATTTTCTTTTTATACTTTTTCCTCTGTTAAACCTGGAGAAATTCAATTATTTTTGTTTTAAAAATATGAAATTTTCCCAAGAAACTAGAGTTAAAACCGCACACCTATAGTGTGACATTTAAAAAAATTCCTACGCTTAAAATTGTCATCACACCGGTTTTCAAGATATTTGATTTTAGACATTTGACGAGAGCAAAGTTTATTAATATTATGGAGTGTAAAGACCAGGATCACCATCTCTGTGTTACACAAATGGCCCTCTAATTGCACCAAATTAAGATGGCGCTGGTGTTCTCTAAGGACCGTTTTTAAATCAATCACCTAGTTGTTTTTAACTTTATTTTATATATTACGGTCAAGGTCATTGGTTCTCATTGGTTCACAACATACCCCCCGCTACACCAGCGCCTCTTTATTTAGTGCTATTCTAGGGCCACTTTTGAGCCAAACAGACATAAGAGATGGTGCTCTTTATCTCTTTAACCTCAATAAATAATATAAAGCAGGGAGAGTTTTGGCGCGGCACGTATTTTCTTTGGTCATACCCACCTTTGCCTATATCTGCACTTGTTTCGTTATAGCCGAGCGGTAGTTGCGACAATCGATAGGATAACTTATGAATGGGACGTCGGGTCTCAGTATCTTTTTTTTTGTCTAATAACTAACATATTAAATGTTTTTTAAATCTATTTTAATTCAAGACTTAAAGGTTATTAGTAATTATTTACAATACGTTCATTACCTTCAAAGAGTGGTTTATACAATTGAGAAATAAGCACCAAAAGTCAGCATATGGTCCTATTTTACAACGGTGTAAAAAGGAAAGTAATTAAAAACCCATAACATGTCTTTTTCATTTTTTACTGAAAAATAGTATTTGCATTGATTTACTTAATATAACAATAGTTAAATATATATTGACCAAATATACTGCAAATAAAAAATAAATTTTAATACACCGTACAGAATCTGTTGTTGGCTTTTTCTCAATAAATATCATTTTGGAATATACATTTTACCTAATATAATCTTTTACGGTAAACGAAAAAAATATAAATATTATTAAAAACAAGATCTACATAATTTAAAATAGTAAAAAAATATATTTATCAACACCTGCGCATTGATTCATCCATAACTAAGAAAAGTAATAAATAGCGTTTTATACAATCATTCCGGCAGCATTATTTAACTAAAAGAAAAATTAATTTTTTTAAAAATTTCTTTTTTTTTTACTCAAAATGTTGGACTATCATCAAGTGACTGCCAGTACTCGTAGTTAAAAATCCTTTGGCCTTTAATATGGAAAAATTATAGCTAGTTTATTTAATTTCTTTTTATGAATTACATAACCATTTCTCAATATTTTATTAGAAAAAAAAAACCGTTGTTCAGTTAATCCTTTAGGTATAACTTTGCTGCCTTGCTTTTACTCGAGTCACTCGAAAGAATTTGTCAAACTCGTACTCGATTGAAAAAAAAAATATTACTTGAGTTTCTATGCACTCGAGTTACCGAGACAACTCGGTGCATCGAGTTGATTCTGATATTATTAGTCATCCATTCATGGAAATTTAATTATTCTTACTTTTTAGGAAGACATTTTTCACTTTGTTGATTACTTAAATAAATAATATGTAAAAACTCCAATAATGCATGGGGGTAGCGAGGTACGGGCAGGGAGGGGCGGCTGCTCTCCCCCTAGAAGAGCGGTCGTTTGCTGGTAAACTGTAATTCTGAGGAGCTTCATAGCTTGCGACGCTTCTTATAAAACCTAAAAAACTAACAGGCTTAAATGCTGGCTTGTAAAATCCAACTATACGTGATGTGATCTCTAATATAATTTTTGTTTACATCATTCTCTTACTCGCCACTTATAACGACAAGGGTAGCGTAGTTTTTTTCGTTATAGAAAAATGAATCATAAAACGTCTTGTAAAAACTCAAAAGAACTTTAAAAAAGTAGTAAAGAACCCTAAGTGAAATAGACATGTGAGCGGAGCGGGTGGGCCGGATGCTGGGTGAGAGGGAAGGCAACTGATCAGCTAATGTTGTGCGCCTGCATCAGTCGCCGATTACATTCATTCAAGCTATTTCTGATTTTTATATATTTTTTAAATTACTGGTTCCACTGCTCATGTGAAACTCATATGGGAAAAACAACGATCAAAACAAACAATATAAGATAGGATTTTCTTTGTCTGCCCCCCCTTATATACAATCCTGGCTAGGCCCTTGCAATAATGTGTATTTTATTTCATATTACTCCATGACAATGGCACTATTTTAATAAAGGTATTTGATTAAAATTGCTAAAAGAAATCTCACTTGAATTGCGAATTTGCAACTTCAGTGAGATTTTGCTCGAGTATAACTCTAGTGAGGTAGTAAAATTGCTCAAGTGATTCGAGTCACAAAATATTATTCGGGTCGCATCACTACTTAATTAAATACCTTGGTCCAGTGACACAGTGAAATCGCTTAATGAATTATAGCCAATAAAGGCTTTAAATATAGTTTATCTATTTCGAATTAACCAATTTGTATTTGATTCAGCTACAAGATGTTACAAAAAAAGAATAATAAAACCCTTAAATTTAATAATCAAAACCTATTGACAAAAAGACTTCCGGCTTCTTGTATTTAAAACAAAGTTTGCGAAAATTTAATAGATTTTAATTAATTAAAACAATTTTCTACTAAGGGTATGTATTTGTTTATTTTTTTACTGCCAAACTAAGGTCATAGGTATCAAAGTAAAAGATACCGAAGTTTAATGTTAAAGAAATAAATTAATTGTGAATTTGACATTACTTAAGTTTATATAAAAATATTTTTTTTTAAAGATTGACTTGTAGATTTAGTTAATGTGTTTAATCAATAAATATTATGTAGCGTATAATGAATAAACATTTCTGAGGTTAATTTTTTTATAAATAATAACAATGATAAGCCATTTTACTAACACTAACAAGAACAAAGATTTTTAAATGTTAATCGTATTATTGCCTTAAAACTGTAAGTCACTAATTGAGAGTAAACATAAACTAGACTTTTGTCATAATAGTTTAAATATAATATAAGAAATTATCTTTTGCTTTTTTAGCTTATTTAACATCATGTGTAAAATTTGGTTATTTAGGAGTAATTAAGATACATAAATTATTTAAAGTTAAGCAATTAATTAATAGTTATATAAATAGTCCTATTTATAAATGCTTTCGTTCGCGTTATTATTATAAACGTCCGATTACTTATCCAGTTTTATATAACAATTTTTCTTATGTGTTACTGCTCCCTCTAGACTTTCTTTATAGGTTCTGTTGGTGATTTCAAGATGGTTTATTACTTCTTGTCTGCCAAGGATGTAGGATTGGTCAGAAGAGCGGGCACTACAAGAGTTGTTTTTTGAGGATAGCTAGTTTACTATATATTTTGTTTTATGTTTTATTCTAAAACAGTTTAAATTACAACAAAAACACATTTTGCCTTTTTTTTCTAGATACCAGAATTTGATTAAATTTATATTATTATCACATATTCATAAAAATTAAAAAAAAAATAGAATAATTACTAATTAGTTTATTAAAACTTAGTAATAAGTAGAATGATTAGATTTATAAAATTAATGCATATCGTTTACATTAATTCAATCCCCAGTAAAAAACATTAAAAACTTTGAAAATTTGTGTCTCTCAAAATAGTTATTTTTTAAAGCAATAGAAATAATTCTGTGACTACCCTTATAAAGTTAAAAATATTTTTTGTGTGGTTTATACCCGGCATTGTGTATGTTACATTTTTTTTATTCAGGCATATTATTTTATATTTGCTGGTGCAATTTTTGCACAAAATACATTTGGTTTTATCTTTAAAAGTTTATCAAAGTCATCTCAATATATTTTATTGCAAGATAATAGGACAAAGGAAATCTTTAGGATGCCATATATCTTGGCAACATTCGTAATTTTTCTCGAAATATACTAATTAACCACCTACTAATTGCAAAAAAAAAACCGAAAACTATAATTTTACTAACGCATACCATTCATGCGACTTATCTTTTCGAGAGTCCTTTTTTAACAGAGAGGCTTTAAATTTTAAATTATTTTAAAAATCATTCCAAAGCGCGGTTACCAATTGATACAAACACATTTTGTTAAAAAATTTGATCTAACAGATTAAAAAAACGAAAAAATACCCAAAAAAACTAAATCACAATATTTTAGCTCATTAAACAGTTAAAATAAAACCAAAAATTAAATTAAAACAAAAATAAATAAATAAAAATAAAAATTCTATGTGTACCACCGTAAACTACTAAACTTCATTGAGACGGTAAAGGACATATTTTTACCGTTGGACGAGTATAAATGAATTCACTTGTCTTTACTATCACATTCCGAATGACTCCCTCTTTTTCCGGATGAACTTTTACGAATATGGCTAAAAAAAGGTCAATGAAGTAAGGAGAATTATTACCGTTCCAACCTTTACCGATGAAGAGTTTTCCGCCCACTTCTGTCTTACTTGCAAACTTGTCAAATACTTCATACGCCAACGTTTCCAGAAATACTGCACCATTCTATCTATAAACTAAAACGAAATCAGATCTATTCGGATCCGAATCTAGATAATTGTTTACTAAATATCTCTTATCTTGGTATCTGTCAAGAAGTGACTGCCAGATAATTTTATAATTATCTCCCGTTGGTGCTACAACCGAACAAATGCTCAAAGCATGTTACGAATTAAACTTTTATATACATATAGCATAGAAGGTTTTCCATTGGCGCAGGAAGAGCAAAATAGGTTCATAAGAAGTGTGGTTATATAACAAATCCAGAAAAATAAGCAGCTAGAATTAGGTATCGAAAAACATTCTTTGGGGTTCTAGGCCACATGGACAACTTTGATAGTAGAAAACGAAGTGGCTCCATTCGGTGGGATCTCAAAAATACAGATCATGTTTTAAAGTATCTGCCTCCTATTAAAAGAGTTAAATTATTTAGGGTATAGTAAAGACGCCTATCAGCTTACTAAGTGAATTACCAAAAAATAATGCAATTTTTCTTTGATTAATTCGCATTTTATTTTAAAGTATCGAGTTCTGCGGCGTATCGGATTTTATAATCAAGCAAAACATCTAACTTTAGAGATCATGGAGATATGTTTCGTATGGTGGTGGTGGATTTATAAGGTAAACACTGTTTAGTAGTTTTTCACTAAATAGGACTACTTTAGACTCAGGCTTTAGGATTAAGAGCGTTGCAAGCACAGTCCTTTAACCCTAATATACTTAATAAATCTTGTTAACATTTCTTTCAGACCCCTAAAAAATTACGGCCTTATTGATAATTACATCACCGTCTTTAAGATATGCATACATTAAAAGCGATGCTATAATTAAACCGCAAAAAAATTCTCCAGAAAATAATAAATAGAATAGAAACTTTAAACTTTTAAGTGAATTACAATCTTTATATTTTCTTTTATCCGGTGGAAGTAAGTTGCGTTACTTTCGGTCTACAAACAAAACTCGGTATAAATCGTTTTCAATTGAAAAGAAAACACTTGGTTTGATCGACGTACACAATCATCTCTGGCAACAGTCGGATTTGCTTAACATCGACAGTTTGAAATAGCTTGGTGGTCTTTTGAAAGGGCGTCCTGATCAATTTCACGCTTATATCGCTTCGTCTATGGTCTTATTCTCTTTTTAACTTGTGCTTTTAAATGGTGCTTCTATCTTTGTTACATCCCCATCCGTCACTTACTTCGTTTAGTGCCACTTAGTTCGTTCTGTTTCGCCCTTTTTCTCCTCCATCCGCTTATTTATTTTGGATTAAAGTCATTGAGTTTATCATCTCATTACCTATTTTCTCCTTAAAATGAATGCACTTTCATTATAAAATTGGTTGTTTAATTTAATATAGTTTATCTTATTGATAACGGTTTGTTAGGGAAGATTTTGTTTAAAACTTTTTTTTGTATCCAACTTTTTTATTTTGTCGGTAATTAAACTTTTTAGTGGGTTATTTAAAATAGCTGTTAAGAATTTAATTCTATGTTCATATCTTAAAATAAAAATATTGGAAAAATAAAAAAAGAATTTTTTTAAAATTTTTTTCCACTAAATTACAAATCTAAACATTTTGCTTCATAAAGAGCGTCTTTACTTTAAAGCGACCAAATGATTCTGTAATCATAGGCGTGCGCAGGGTAAAGCTGGTGTGGGTGCCGAAATAATAATAATAATTATAATAATAATAATAATAATAATAATAATAATAATAATGAAGTGAATAAAACTATGAATATCAATATATCGATATTAATACATTGTTATTAATAAAATTAATTAATAATAAATTAATAAGAATAAATTCTTAGGAATGTTTGGTAAATATTTATGAAATAATAACGAACCGAGTACATTATACATTATTTATTATAAAATAATTCTTCTTTCATAAGGTACATTTTTTTTTTAAATTCGTTTATTACAGTACTTATATCAATATTAGCGGCTAATTCCTGTTCCACAAATGGAACCAGGAGATTTTCTAAACGTTCTTGGCGCATTGTGGATCTTAATTTTAATTTTACCATACTCATTTTTGAGAAGGTGCGTTCGCGTGTAATTTATAAATCGAACCTTATCAAATAATAATTTTCATATTTTAAATACAGTAATCTTTTTCAGACTAGTGAGGGTGCCACGGCACCCACTGTGCGCACGCCTATGTCTGTAATTTATAAATTTTTTATGTTTTTCCACATTTAAAACGAAAAAATTAAAAAAAAAGAGAGGTTTCGCAGGTACTAATAAGTATGTAAATCTGTTTTTCTGTTGAAACAGATTGACGTAAGACAATTTTGATGTGACATTATCAAATATTACACTTTACATTAATTTATTGCATTTGTTTCAAAACCCACTTTTGTTGCAAATACAATAAATATAAAATCTGCAATATCATTTATGTATTAATCTGAGCTTCAATTGTAAAATGCGTCTATTAGGTTCCAATAAAAATTAAAAAAAAATACTGTTAGGAAACTGTTAATGTTTAATATTATTTTATTAAAATGATGGTGCCTGCTAGGGATATCTTATAATTGTTGTTACAAAAATTTTAATTTTTGTGGATTATTTCTTTGAGAAAGTTAAAAGTTGTAAAAGATGGAAAAAGCAGTTAAAATTAAGAATTATGTAATTTGTAGCCTACAGTTTTATGCAATAATAACATATATATATATATATATATATATATATATATATATATATATATATATATATATATATATATATATATATATATATATATATATATATATATATATATATATATATATATATATATATATATATATATATATATATATATATATATATATATATATATATATATAAAGAGGAAGGTAGTCGTGATGACTAGTTAAAGAAAAATTGAAACCAGAGTAGTGGAAATGCAGTCAATTGAAAGGCCACTTTAAGTAATTAACTCTTTATTGAAAAAGTCGAGCTTTCGGAAAATTTCCCATCATCAGGACAATCTAAAAATAAAAGAAAATGATTCTTGTTAGTGAAACCAACAAAAATAATTCTCTCTTTTACAAAGTTCTTACCATATGTGAGTTGAAAAATGAAACAGGTTTAATAGCAATGAAGAACAAAACTTCATTCACGATTACTCTTAAACTATCATTGACTTTAACTTAGTTTTTGGCACGTGGATCGTTGCCACGTGTTACTAACAAGACTTTTACGGAGTGAAAGAAATATAATAAAAGCAAAAGAATTTATATTTAAAACTTACAAAAACAAAGTATGGTTTAAAAACTTAACGACCAATGAGCGCTGTCAGTTGAACAAGAAGTAAGAAATTTGATATAATGATTTTAAAAATCATCTTAAAACATCTTAAAAATGGAAAATCCAAAGTTTTTTAAAATCATTATATCAAATTTCTTACTTCTTGTTCAACTGACAGCGCTATTGTCGTAAGTTTTAAACCATACTGTTTTTTGTAAGTTTTTTAACTATAAATTATTTTGCTTTTTGTTATATTTCTTTCACTCCGTAAAAGTCTTGTTAGTAACACGGTGGCAACGATCCACGTGCTAAAACTAAGTTAAAGTCAATGTAGTTTAAAGAGGAATGTGAATGAAGTTTTGTTCTTCATTGCTATTAAACCTGTTTCATGTTTTCAACTCACATATGGTAAGAACTTTGTAAAAGAGAGAATTTTTTTTGTTGGTTTCATAACAAGAGATCATTTTCTTTATTTTTAGATTGTCCTGATGATGGGAAAAAGTTTTTCCAAGCTCGACTTTTCAATAAAGTTAATTTAGTGGCCTTCAATTGACTGCATTTCCAAATTGTTTCATTAAAAGATTTTTATTTTATATATATATATATATATATATATATATATATATATATATATATATTATATATATATATATATATATATATATATTATATATATATATATATATATATATATATATATATATATATATATATATATATATATATATATATATATATATATATATATATATATATATATATATATATATATATATATATATATATATATATATATATATATCATATTTTTATTAAGGTCGATAAAACTGTAGGCTACAGATTACATAATTTTTAATTTACTGCTTTTTCCATCTTTAACAACTTTAAACTTTCTCTAATAAATAATCCACAAAAATTAAAATTTTTGTAAGAACAATTATAAGGGAATCCCTAGTCGATGTCTTTTTCGTCGAAGCGAGACAATAAAATTAGCTAATTAGCTTTTATCCCCAAGAAAAATCAATGGAAAGAAAACTCCAATTAAGCAAAGTAGTTGATTAGAAATTCAATACCGTAACCTTAAGCGTCCGTTGGGGGTACAACTGAGAAACGGGTTATTCTCATAAATTTTTGTAATAATATGTAAAGGTCCAATAGACAATGGTCCAAATTGATTAAAATATCCATAATAAAAGTTAAATAATAAATAAGTTAATAATTAATAGTTAATTTTATTATTAGGTTGAAAATAATAATTAGTCTTGAGACACAAATTTGCTTAGAGTTTCGTATCGATACTTTAAACTAAATACCCCCTAGATTTTTAACGTAGTTTCATTTTTTTATTTAAAATTTAAGTACTTGCTTAATTTAATCAATGACTATTAATTTCGTATTTACTGATTTATTAAGGCAGGGTTATGAATAAAGTTAAAAAATGTAAGTGCCATGACTTGTTTAATTTAAACATGGTACATTTTTTATATAACTAAATGCTTATATCAGTTATTAAAAAAAAATAATATATATTAAATAAGCGAACAAAAAACCAAATATTTCTTATGCATTAATACCATCTTAACTGTACTCATCTTACAACAGAATATTAAGTCTTACACTGGTTGTACTTGTTAAATATACAAATAAAGGACATTTTGGCGTGAATAAGGTAAGTAAAATATAACATTTAAAAATTCATACAAATGACGTTTAAATTAGATTTACCTAGGGTATCTGTATAATTAATAGAATTATTATGTTTTTTAAAATTTGTAATCAAAAGATTTCTTGTAATATTAATGATCCCACTCCAGTCCATCAACGAGATGTGGGGAATCTGTTGCTTTTTTATGTGTTTTACAGAGGCTTTTGTTTTGGGGAATTGAACAACATGATTTCTCCTCTAGCAGTTCTACATAGAGTTGTAAGCATCCCTTTACTGTAGAGGCTTCGACATTCCCATTTTGTTTTTAACTTCATGCCTATGTTGCAATAAAAATTTCAAGACCATTTATCGAACAACGTTTTATTTTATACTCTGTTATTAAAAACAAAACTTTCCATTTTTTTAGATTACCTACGAGTATATGTAGCTTGGTGCGGATTCATCTTTTATCACATCACTTTAAAAATTTGTTGCTTAGTGACGCTTTAAAAAATAACAATAACAAACTTGACAGTTTGTCACTTCGTGCGTGCTTTGTAATTAATTTTGCAAAAAATGAAAGAAATTAAGCCCGGCATGATAAGGAATACCAGCTCTTCAACGAGTAAAGAAAAACCTATAAGGTGGAAAAGAGCATGATTATTTCTCAACACTGAAAATTCTTAGTGCAGGGAAAATGGAAAAGCTTATCTTTTTTTATCTTTGACTGTCCACCAAGGCTGAGGCATAATAACTAACATACCGTAATGGTCCTAATTGTAGTGAGAGGAAGTTTGTTCACACGGGAATTAAATATAAGGGGGATAAAGGAGCGAAGAAAGCGGGAAGTTTGGGGTCTCTACAGTTGAACTGTAAAAGGATGCATAAAAGTGAAACTACGCGTTGCTCTGCTGGGAGCTAAAAAAGGAGGAATTATACTGGACAACTCCTTTGAGGAGAAGCCGTGAAAATACCTTTAGAAGAGGAACAGATTCCCTACAGCCCGTCGATGGGCAAGAGGAGGAAGCTTTTCTGTAGGCGTGGGATCATTAATAAGACAAACAGTTTTTCTTTAAATGGAATCGCAAATGCTAAGAGTTGTAGGAGACGCCATTTCTCAGACATGAGAACAATGTTTTAAAGAGGGTCTAATTTGGGATACGTACAGAGTATACAGATGGAAAGAAGAGAAATACGTTCTATGGATGTAATGTGTTTGTGCCAGTTAAGATGATTCTCAAATGTTATGCCGACAAGGTTAAATGACTTTTTGTTTTACAGAACTTGGCCGCTCATATGTAACGGATGAGCATTGGCAGATTTTGTTTGGGACAGCGAACAGGACTGTCTTTTGGAGGCATTAAACTGAACAAGATTTTTGGCGGCTTAATCCAGCATTAGTTTTAGGTCTTGCAAAAAAGACATCTGCATTGTCCTTTCCCTTTCTTAAAACAGGCTTAAGGACTGGCTTAAGAAATTGAATATTAGAGTGAGGAATACTATCGTCAGCAAAACTATAATTAGACTTTATTGTGGAAGAGTGAATATTTGATGTGTAGAAGATACAGAGTGGCTGCCAGTACTGAGCCCTGAGACACCCCAGCATTAATTTGGTAGAAGCTGGAAGAATGACCATCTACAATTACTAAAATGCATCAATTGGAGGGGAAGCTGGAAAGTTAAGAACAAAGCTTAGGTGAAAGACCGTAGGAAGGAATTTTGTTAAGGAGCCCATAATGTCAGACTTGATCAAAAGCTTTGGATATTGAAAAAATTTGACATTGATGAATAATGTTAGTTCATATTTTTTATTTTACATAGTAGTACTAATATACCACAATTTTTTTTTGGTAAATAAAATTTTAAAAATTTTTAAAGGCTTTATTAATGAAATAAAATTCAATAGTTGTGTACCATGCAAATTTTTTTTTAACTATTTACAGGGAGTGTCATTTTTTTAAAAACTATTCATAGCTTTGACCATCCTATTTACATATTATATCTATTTAAAAGTGGTTTTTATCTGATGGATAAAGGTCGTCTTTAATTTGAATCTATAAAGATTTCATATAAAACCAAACAAATGTACCAAAGACGATTTAAAATGGAAAAAAAATATACATTTTTTTTTAAACAAGCAACAAACCATATCTAGCACCACCACCACTGTTGTCTCTGAACTTACAGTTAAAACATGTAAATATTATATTTTTCTTTAAAAAAAAAGTAGTCCGGGAAGTAAACATTTCCGGGACCCAGTACTGTAATAAGCTATTTCCCGGACTCGGATGAGTTTTGAAAATGACAAATTACTGTACAGTATAAAATTTTAAAAAGGATGACCCTGGAAAAGTGCATATTTAATTTTCTAAAGTAACTTAACATGAGAAAAAGACGATGATATATATCTTTCTACCCCTGAAACTTGTGCTTTCAATACTTTTATTATGGGCACTATACTCCTGAGCCCAAATTTCAGATTCTTGATCTTACATAGGAGTTATACAAGTTCTTTAACACCTTAATACCATTAAAATCCCTTGCATAGCGGATAATAAGAACCCATTTACGATATTGCTGTAATTTTATTTCAATGAGATACAAACGATAGCTTCGACTTAACAATTTAATATGTTAATATCACTTAAGATATATCTATGGAGGACTAGAGGAAGAAGTGGAATTGTAATGCTTTAAAAACGGGCATTGTTTTTATGTAAAATTCAGTTCTGAAAGATGTTACAACATTGTGCACAAAAATAGTATAAAGGTATGGCAAAATGACACCATAAGAAACAATAATATAATTTAAAGAGTCTGTTTTTAACCAAAAGTACAGAATATAATTTTCTAAAAGTAACAAAATAATTGCAATAACTTTCCAAGATTGCTGTTAATAGAGATAACAAATATGAAATTTTCTGCCTTGAAGGAGGAAATATTTACTCATCCCAGATCCCAGATATTAAGGATATGAAAAGGATTGAGCTCTGTTGCTCTGAGCCTTAGGTGACCTGAAATTATTTTCTTTTTTCCATAAAGTTTCGGAGTATTCTGAATGTTGCGAGTAGCACTGGATCTGTAGTGGTGTACACATAAGCACAATGGTTTAATGTTCTCTGAAAATTTTTTTGGTGCAGTTCCAGTAAAAGAACAAATATTATATTCTTATTTTATAAGTATTATTAGTATTAGAATTATTTATTGAGTTTAGTGGGCATTCTCGCAAAAACAAAGAAAGGATCATAGGTTATGAGTTATGTTTAAAATAAATGAAGCTTATAAATCATAAACACTTTTGTGTTATTTTAATAACGCCCTTTATATGTTTTAAAAAATAATAACAATAACAAGAAAATTACATTTGTACTAGTTTTAAAAAAGAACTCAAAAATAATCAACATTTTACAAATTAAATGGTTTAAGAAAGTTAATCAGTTAAATAGCAACTAAATAAATATAGGGCTAGGAAATTTTCTACACACTAAGAGAAAGTGTTTCTGTTTAGTTATTTTGGTTTATTTGTTATAAGAACACCTAATGGTAAAAAGAATATATTGGCGTGCTTTACTTTTTTATAATTTTTTAAATAATATGGATGCCTATAGAGATGTTTCTAAAAATATTCCGCAATAGATAATTTTCTTATTTTTTGATATAATGCGAAATATCAATGAAATGATTACTCTTGTGGAATATTCAATAAAAAAAATTTAACTTAACTTTCAAATAAACACTCATCTGATCGTTTTACAACCCTATCCTTAACTTTTTGAAATTGACTTTATTTCGTTAACAAAAATTCGTTTTCGTTAATCACCAAAACACATGTTACGTAATTCAATTTGACATTTTTTTCAACTTATTGAATACGTTTGAATTTATTTTAATCGCTCGAACGCCTCTGAGCTTAACTAAAGTCAAGTTCATTCTGGTCCACAAGAAATTCATAATCAATCTTAAACATACCAATTATGTGAAGAGGGAGCAGATCAAAGACGATTGGGTTGCAATCAACGCTTCCAATTAAGCACCGCTCCCGGCGGCTGCGAAATCAATCAAAAAACTAATTGAAAGCTTGCTATGATCCCTTTAATCCCTTTTTAGCCAGGGACGGATTTTATACCTTGGATACATGGAAGTTTATGAAAGTGTTGATATAATAATGATATCGTGGAAGGACAGTTTTTCAAAAAAAGTTTAAAAAATATATAGAAAAAGTTTTTTATATTTATAATACTTAAAAATTTATTTTTATAACAATGAAATACTGCAAAAAGTTTAAATGTCTACGTATAAGTTACTTCGTCACATGTGCAGTGTATTTTCCTAGAATTATAATTTATATATGGTTTTTTTAGATTAAATTCAACATCTAATTAGCCCCATTTCGATTTTTTCTAAAAATAATACATTAGCAATAAGCTTATTTAGAAATAAACATATTATATAATTTTCCTAAATTAATTTGTTGGTAGACTGAACATGACTGAAAACGACCAAGTTCTGAAAAATAATATATCATTTAATTTTGAGGGTCTTATCGTCTTACCAATGTTAATTGGCACAAGCACATTTTATACTTATTTCTTTGCTATATTTGTATTCCAAATCAGACCCATCTTGGGCTATTGTCCCCATGTCTCAGAAATCGAATCTCTTGCAACTCTTAGCGTCCTTCATTCAATGTAGAAGATTTAGAGTCTTTTAGATGCCCACTCTTATGGGTAAGGTGCAACGGAAGCTGCCCGCCGACGAGGTGTGGAGGACCTGTTGCTTTTTTATCGGTACTTTCGCGGATTCTGCTCCAAGAAGTTGTTCAATATTATTTTTTATAGCGGGTCCCAGTAGAGTAACACAAAGTGCTATTTTCATACATCTTATATATACTGATATAACCTCATATTTTTACTATAGTAGTTTGGCATTATATATCTATATATATTTTATATATTTATTTATATAATATATATTATATATATATATATATTATATATATATATATATATATATATATATATATATATATATATATATATATATATATAATATATATATATATATATAT